>JAANDH010001640.1:0-38313 GCA_011799765.1 Nymphaea thermarum | reverse complement strand
TTTGAGAAAAATGTTAGCAAGCTTGGCATGTTTGACATGTATGCCAAGCTTGAGGGGGAGTGTTAGAATATACTGTAATGAGGAACCGGGTCCAGATCTGGACCCGGTCCTGTGGGGCGCGGGTACCGAGGCTGGCTCGGTACCCTAGGCGGCACTTCTTCTCTCCCTCTTTATATTTGTCACTTACGTGTAATTGTTGTGTTGAGTGATATTGATTTTCTCTCTCCTAGGGTTGCGGTTTGCCCCTAGGTTAAAGCTTCTCCGTGGTTTTTCACCTCTTCAAGAGGTTTTCCACGTATATCGTGTGTTTCTTCTTCTCCCTTCGTGTGTGTTGCTTGTTTCTACAGATACTTCAAAAATGGTATGTGTAAAGTGAATTCAGAAAGGTGGATGACAAGAAATACATCGACTTTGAAAAGGTAGTTTTACACAACAGCTTCTGAGTCCTCATATTTTCTTAATGCACATATCCTTGAACTCCTTACATATAAAGATCAAAGACAAACAGTGTACGTGCATCTACATAAAGAATATAGTGTATATAATAAAAAATTATTTTTCAAACATGGTTTTTATTTAGGAAATTTTCCAAAATAAAAAATTGTTTGAGAATATTGTCAGAAATATCATTCTCAGGTTTTCAACAGCGAGATTTTCTTGACTATTTTTCAGCAAAGTTCTTTTCCTCGGGAAAATCTTAGGAAAACTCAGAAAACTTTAAACAATGAAAATTTTCAAAAGATTAGGTAGAAATCAAATAAATCAGAAACTACGAAGAAAACATAAATAAAACTAGATAAAAGTGATAAAAACTAAAAAGAATGTTTAATGATGATAAAAATGATGAAATATGATTTCCTTTTAAGTTTTAATTGGAATACATCATGATATTAACGTTTTAAAAGAGAAAAATGAAAAAATTGGAAAAGTAATGCAAAAAAATGCGATAAATATATTTTCCCATTCTTTTTCAAAATACCACGGTTTTTTCTTATTTCCTCCGTTTTTCATGTTATTATCGTGTTTGAAAATATCGTGATATCTGTGACTTGAGAATAACAGAAAAGCTAAAAACCATTAGGTTTTCATTATTCTTTTCGCACAAGTACAATAAAAGAATCAGTAAGCACAAAAGAAAGTAAATAGCCAAAAAAATATTTTAACACTATCATGTTAATGTTGCAATATACAATTTCTAGCCAATTATAACGGCACATTTTCATTAACAAGATAGCCATGCACTTGGCTAGGGAGTGGCCTAATTATTTGAAATTAAAGGAGGTCAATAGTTGGACAATTGGAGTGCATCCCTCAGTAGTTGGATAAACTGGTAAACGACCTGTCTAATGGTAGCCTGCTTTAAGTGGAAATTTCCAAAGCACTAGATGACAATCACATTATATATTTAGACATTCAATAATGGGGTATACATCATAGTCATTTCAGAACTCGTCTTATGCAGTCTCAGGCTCTCAGCATTACCTTGTTCTAGTTAAACACCCATTTTTAGTATAAATAATGTGGTTCTTGGACCTTCATACCGTTTGTGAATGCTTTTCCACAAAAGAAGGGAAACAGGTGATCAGCAAAGCTTAGACATTTGTATGATATCATAAATCCAAGAGAAAGACCAATTGATGATTTTTTATATCTTGATAGCTTACCATGTGTTGTGTCATTCTAGATGTAGGCCTGCAAAACTGAGCTTGGAGCTACCTCTGATAGGATTTATTCAGGTTGGTGCCCGTCATTTTATATGCACTACACTAAGACAGATGATGGGTGATGGGATTTCAAATTTGATGATTATGTGCTGAAATTGGGCTTGCGGAAGCAGCGCAACCATGCTGTTGCTAAGCTGTACTTTCAGTTGTCTATGGAGGAGGAAGGTCTAGTTCAAGTAATACAGGAAGGCTGCATGAGGCAAGCTACTCCTACTTGGCCTTTCTTGTGAGAAAGGCCACAAAAAAAGAAACTACGCCTAGCAAGCTATGGCTGATGCCATATGGGTTGTAGCTATAGACAATAGGTGCAGAAGAAGCTCATTTTGACAAAGGAGATGTAGCAACCATTGGAAAGTGATCCAGGATTCAAGGGTCTGGTGTATATGAGCTAGAAACAAATGTAGAAATTTTAAGTGGTCCATTATAAAATAGAAACATGAACAGCAGCAGATCAGGAGCTCCTGGGTAGCTAACTTTAAAACTCCTTTTCATTTTATGTTACTATGTTCTACCTTGCACATGAGCTGTTAACTTTTCTGTTGCATACTATCTTCCAGCAGAATGAGACATAGCTAATAAATGGCAATTAGAATACCTCTTCACTTATGTTCTATAAGAATATCTACACATAAGGTTACACTTACACATAGAACTAAATAATGTCTAACAGAACCATGACTAGAAGAAAGTGGTTATCAACATAATTTAATCTTAAAAACTCATACAAACCACCAAGATGAGCTATAAGCAACGGAAGTGCAGGTAACAAAGCTTGTGTCTGCTCAGGCTCTCCTGCAGCTATATTTGTCAAGCACCAAGCTGCTTCAAGCAACTGTCAACCAGAAGTAAATAAATTAAGCTATTAGAATAAACATTCACATTAATACACCACCATCACAAAGTTGACATCAATTTAGCTTTAAAAACCAATGGCCATCTGGAAGATAAGCAAACCAAGTAAACATATCTACACAAGGCCATTATTCAAGCAGGAATCAGGGAATAACTACTATGTTTTTCAAAAGAAACCTGTTCATCTTGCGATCCAAAGGAAAGGCATTGCACAAGTAAAGGTACTGCACCAGCTTCAACAGCAGCTTCTATTGGAGGTGTCATTGACTTTGACAATAATCGTCTCAACTTACGTAGTGACTCTATTTTCTTTTGTGCTGCTCCTTTTCCTCTGAGAAACAACAAGAAGAAAGTACGGTAAGTATTGTAGCAGCAGAGAAGAAATAACTTTTTCACTGATATATCAGAATATTTGGTTTCCTACCAACCCTATCACAATGCAAGGACATGGTTCCTTCAAAGGATGGTGAAAATTGATTTTTCAGAGGGTGATGCCCTCTTGAGGAAATACAAGCTTAAATAAAGAACAAAGTAGAAGGCTTAAATAGCCAAAACCACAACTAAAGATCTTTACAGAGCATAAGCGCACAGAGTGTAAGAATCTTCAAAATACAGACTTAACACAGAGAACAAATGAAGTTTATTGATAATTCTCAAAACAAGCATAAACACAAAAAGTGGATGGAACACCTGATGTATACCTCATGAAAAGATATTACAGCTGCTCTGTAGCTCCAAGTGGCTAGAATTCAAGCCATCTGGAGCTGTCTAACAACTAGAAGCTGTCCTTTTTTTAATGACCAAAATGCCTCACGGAAAAAATTAAAAATGAAAATTTACAGTCATAAGAAAAGAAAAATCATGGACATGTATACATATATACACATGATATGCCCATGCATACATATGTATCAATACACATGCATATGTGCATAGATATATGCAAGCCCTCTATAGAAATTGTTTGTCTAAGACTGTCGCTTGGCCCATGGGTCCTGACACAAGGTTAGAATTCTATTGGCCCAAACCCAATCTTAGGGAAGCGTAAAGCTTTACAAGGTCTAAGACTGTCACTTGGCCCAAGACTGTCTCAGACAGTCGCTTGGCCCAAAGCTAATCTTAGTGAACAATAAAGCTTCACAGGGTATTTCTGTTAAGTTGTAGCTAGTCCACATCTTCACATATATGTCTCTTTACCGAGCCTCTCTCTGAAACGATGACAGATTGTCATAGCTTCCACACAAGGTCAGAAACTAGTCATCAAGGAATATTGCTACCTTAGGACCATTATGGATACCGCCAACATCTGCAGGGGCCTCGGTATTATCTCTTGTGTCATTAGGTTACCAGCTTCCTTAACTTTCTAAAACTGGGCAAGCATTTAAAACCTACTTGGAAAGATTAATGAAGGAGCTTAGATTGACCATTAGCAATAGGTAACTCGTTCCCTATGTTTGTTTATATATTGCATTACATCTCACTGTACAACATTCTAGTCTATGATATTTAAGAATCACCATCAATACCTCAATGTTATAGGACAATCCTTTGGGCTTTGTTCTATATCCTTGGGGATATTTGTAACCAGCGTTTAAGAATCCTTAAATGATACACTAGCAGTACATTAAAGATGAAGTCAGAGATTCCCCCCAAAACGCAACAATCACTTTGAACAAGCATAGCGCATTAATGTTAATGTAATGATGAAGAATGCATGTTTGCTATGTTATTTTGTACAAGTTCAGATAAGAAATAGTTTTGGGTGATAAAACCATAAAATAATTCAAACCAGAGTACTATTTGTAACTAAAATAGGAAGTCTGTTTCACCTTGACACAAGATCTAAACCCCTAGACTGTCACCACTGATTTGTCCACAAAGTACCCTCCGTGAGGACCATTTTATTTAAGTTAAGAAAGTGTGAAAGTATGCTTCTCTCTACTCTACTGAAACAATGTCTTGTTACGAGTTGTGAAGTGGGAGTGAAGGGATGACATAATTAGAATATTGAATATGATGATATTTTCATTTAATAAGAAATAGAGGTGTTAAGCTTTCATTATCCTGGCACCAAGCTATTGTTCTTCAAGACCATCCCTACAATATCATCATCATAGTGGAGTTTAACCATCACATTAATGATGGATTGACGTGGCTCCTCCATACCTAGTGTACAAGAATATTGAACCATAAAGAAAGAAAGACATCAAAGAAAATCATCCTATGTGGGCTACTTCTGGTAAGGTAAGGCCCCAAATATATTACACCTGTACACCATCATAACATGAAAAACAAGGAGCCACTAACGCTTTTGTAAGAAAATCGACAAACTGATTTCAGATGTAACATATAGCAATTCAATGTTTTTCTAAGCTTGGAAGTGCTGGCCTTGTGCGGCCTAGCCTGCCCTGGCCAACAAGGGGGGTTATGCTACATCACGGCATAGGCAGGCATCAACACTAAGAGGCTTAACATAACCAGATGTCTCCTGCTATTTGTTGCCAAAACATATTCACATGATTACCAAAAATGGCAAATTCATACATATAAGAGGCTGCAGACTTTAATTCTTCGACTGCAGCTGACGTTTGTGCATTTAGAACTACTTCCTCATCATCCATAATAGCATCTTCATCAGAAAGTGCATTTGTCCCATCCAATACTCCATCACGGCACAGCCGTTTGGTGCGAATTGCTGCTTCACGTCTTTCTTTTCCCACTGCAACTGCATGTTGACGCCTCTTTTGTACAGCAATATTGCCAACTGTAAAATAAATATGACAAGTTACAGATCAAGCACTTAAGGAACTTAAAAGGGATAAGAGTCACCCAGAGGTCAAAACACAGATGCAGACATAGAAGAGAGCCTCAGACACAACCTGAGAAGCAAGTCCATCTAGAGCCCAAAGGAAAGAACACAAGAGAGCTCAACTTGTAAAAACAACCTGAAAGTTATCCATGAAATGCTGATGGATATCACATAGCACAAGTCCTGTTATGTAAAACAAGAAAAGCTGAAAAGTAATTTCAGCTTCAATATGCCTTAAAGGTGAACAATAACCTCTCTCATACACCCACATGCATGCATACATGCAAACATACACACAATCTACAGTAGATCAACAACATAAGTTCACAGTGTCAGCATTTTTATATTTATTATTTCGTTGGTGTTGGATTTTTAAACTCCACATTCTAGTTTGGAATTAAGAATGTTTTGACAAATTGTCATGCTAAGGGCCTCAAGATGTTAACGAAATCAGCTAAACAGCTAACTTGGAGCATGAATGAGAACAACAGCCTAGGAGCAAGTGATTGGTAAACTTTAAGAGAAATCAGCAATTGTTCAGGCTCAATGGCTTATGACAATCAAGTATTTTACAAATGAATAGTTTCGCTATTCGGTAGCAGCAACCAGAGAAGCATCATGGCTCAACTAGTGGGGACCCTACACTGGTCAACTAGATCTACAAGAACAATTTTCAGGAATTATTGTGCTTTTCCATAGCATGGTTTTGTGGCAGTGTGCTCTAAGATTAAGTGTAGAAGGTCAGTTCATGGTAAATGGAATTTATATCTTCATATCAACTACCTACAAGAGAGTGAATTTACGTGCTCTTCTAGGCTATATTTCATTTGTATATGCATCCTTTCCTTCATCGGGTGATTCTAATCATGTACATTCATCTGTTCAGTGTTCACAACTTATCCATCGCCTAAATGATAACTTGTTATGAACTTAACAAACATATCAATACAGCAGGTCATACTAAAGCTATTGCATAGACACAGGTGTACCTGAAGATATAAATATAGACCAGACACAACTATTTTTTACCATTTTCTTGTACAATACAATCTGTCATGTGGATTTGATTTTCATGACCAAAACATTACAAATCCTTATAAAAATTACATTTTTAAGTGTGTAACTAAGATCTTATAAAAGTTTAATAATCAAATATCAAAATTTTTAGCCTACAGAACTCATCTTATACATCAAAAGAAAATGTTTTTCTATATAAACTTTTCATAATTTTCTACTTGAAGATATATATATATATATATATATATATATATATATATATATATATATATATATATATATATATATATATATATATATATATATATATATATATATATATAATGTGTTTGTGAGTGTGTTTGTTAAAGACAAATTTATGTATAAGAACGCTGACAAACCTATGACTTGCTTTCTCATTTGAGAACAAAAGCACAAATTATGTATAAGAACGCTGACAAACCTATGACTTGCTTTCCCATTTGAGAACATGGATCTTGAGACAAAGTCAAATCTAATATACACAGTCTCTGTTGACTGCGTCTAACATGACTGATAATTGAATTTGGTGAGATGGAGCAGCATTGACACCTGAATAAGCATCTGACATGGGTGACACATGGGCAAAATTACCTTTCTAAAGAGTATGTGTGAAAGTATCATGTTAATCAAATTTAGGCATTCAAATCACAAGTTTCACCCTCTGTGCATACGAGATTGGATTTTGTTGGTTAAGATGGCTAGGTCTGTGTCCTGCAAACTGAGAGGTATTTCTTCTACTCCATGCAGTTTCATGTTTAGTTTTTACAGTTTTCAAGTAAGCTCTACAGGAATTCTCTGTGAATCAGATGAACTGAAGCAGAACTCATATCATGTGTGAAAAGATTGATTAAAAATATATATGTTTAATTTAAAGAAAAACTAATCTAAGGAAAAATCGGCCATGTAACTGACTCAAGCACGGTGCAGCCAAGTCCGCTGGTAATCAACCAATTTTCCCCTTTGAATTGATGCTGCATTGAATTAAAAAGGTGTTGATTCAATTTTAGAAGGCACTGATTTAATTTAAATCAGCCAATTTGAGCACATTTGATCCGACCTTGACAACACCGACAAGGATATATTACGCCTGCCTTAACACATGGATCGACTTGTCGCCAAAATGCTGAGCGCCAGTACCCTTAATTTGTGGTATCCAATTTACAGGCCTTACCCATAAAATTCAAAAGGAACTCACATTTCCAAAAAACATATGATTCAAAAGTGATTACTTTTCTATAACATTATAGCAAGACTACGTCAAGGTAGATTTACTTAAGGAGAAGTTCATTTTCCCCATCAACTCGTTATTGAACAAAAGATATAGGTTGTTCTTCTGCGGGAATCTACACAAAATACAACCATTTGGAGATTCAAACCTCCACCAGCACACCACTCCCCAGAGAAAAAACAATACTTTCTTTTAATGAAACTGAAACAAAAATTAACTGAGCGAGGCAAACTCATTTTTTAGAATTATTTTTTTTAAAAAGGATCAATTTGATGTGCGTAGACACAACAAAAGATACCACAAAGTGCTCAATTCCGGCCGCGGGAAGCAATTAGCTAGATTTACGTCCATCGCAATCGTTTTGGAGCGATTTTCCAAAAATTTAGCGGAGAAGCTTCACAAAGGAACGAAATCCAAGATGGAGCTTCTTCCAGGTGACAGCTGCTTCCCTTAGCAAACGCCAAAGTACGATCTCCGACTATTTTTAACGAAACAAACGCAATTCCAAACAAAGCAGAATCGCGTAGTCTGTCCAATGGGAAGCAGGTAGGAAGCAACAGAGACCAGAAGAAATCGTTGGGGGGGAAGATGAGGGATAACAACAAACCTGATGTTTTGAGAGGCTCTCTTCTTTGGGTAGACGATGAGCCTTCCTGGTCTCCGGAGTGGAGCATCGAGGCCACGGAGATAGCGGGCGGGACGACGACGATGGAGAGTGGTATTCTGGAGGCAACCCACTGTTTTGAAAAAGGCCCCGCTGCAGCGTTTCTTAGACTCGCACCACGTATGTACCCGGGATCGTTTGATGACTGAGAATCAAAAATCCACTTCAAACACGAATTGGAATGAAAGTTCTGTTGGAGTTTGTTCTTGCGTGTATGATAGTTTGAAATTTTGATTTCAGAATTAAAACATTTTTAATTCATGAATTAAGGTCTTCATGTCTTCGCCTTAAAAGCAGATGAAAAATTACCAGAATTCTGAAATCATAATTTCATCTATCGTATGAGGTCATAATCCTGAATTTTGATTTCAGAATAAGTTTATAATTTCATAATCAAAATTATTTGTTTGATTAAACAATTCCTTTTTTTAAAACATAATTATAAAATTCCACTATTCCCAAGCCAATCAATTGCCCGGAATCCCATTTCGAACGGAATTCTTTTTCTATCCAATGGCCAGAAGCAAGGTTGAAAAGTTTGACCTCAAGGTTCCTGACTTTGCATGAAAATGATATGTTCTAAATCCATTTGTGTAGGCATAAATGGGCGACTGATAGTGATCATACACACCAATAATAGTATACCAATATGCGATAAGGGTATTGATACACCTACAACTTGACTATCAGTAGGTCCTTATTCTCAGTTTGGGAGCCAAGGGGTGGCCCGCAACGGTCTTGGCCCACCCTCAAAGAAAATTTAAAAAAAAAAATTACATGTAAATTCTAAAAAATTTTACTTGTCCTATATAAAAATTTTGAAAAATGAGGCTCCTGTCAAAATTTAGAACTTGCTCCGGTGCATACTGCCTTCTTGCTTACAGTTGCCATAGTTTCGCATCCTTGAGAAGAACCGTATGCTCCACTTCCCTAGTCTTTTTAGCTGCAACTCCATTTATGTTGCTTAATTCTTCTCAGTGCCTCGTTTCTACTTCCTAGTTTATTCATGTTCAAATGTCCATCAAGGCTTCTAGTTAACTAGATTGCCCTCTCTTTCACCCTACAAGTGTTTCAACTAGTAAGATTTCAAAGCAATACCTTCTTCACGTACACAATGATCTAATATTTAAGGTCTCTTTCTCTATCTTTATCTCAGGTTTGATAATTTGCTTTATTGTTTGCTTAATTTGTTTGTCTTTGAGCGTGCATTGTTGGTGCTTGCTCATTTTCTGGTGGTGGTTTCTGTAAGTTGATGTTCATAGCAGTGGGTAGTAAGTATGGCAACGCACGGACATTATGGTTCATGTGATCTCTTGGTTTTCGTGGTGATGGTGGTCAATAATAGTGTATGTGGAAGTTACAAAGTGTAATTGCCTGGTGCTGGAGGCTACACATTGAGAGTAATGAATGTGATGGTTGTTGGTAGTTATGGTTTATGTGTCTGTCGAAGGGTTTCCTGGTTTTAAAAGTATTGGTAAAATAAATAGTAAAGTAATGGTTGAGAATCGCATTAGTGGGGTTTATAATGGACGCTCTAATGTCCAGGAGTTTTGAAGTGAAGTGCTTTTTATGAAGTCTTTCTTTAGTTTGCCTTCTCTTCTATTAGTTACTGCAGGTCCTTTTTGTTCATGTGCTGAAGACACTCCAACATTCGTGGTATCAAAGCGGCCAGGTTTTGATTAAAGTGTGTCGAAGTTGGGAAGAAGGTCAGTTAAGGTGAATTGCTTCCATTGACACAGTTGAAGTCCATCGAGGTATTCCAATGACCACAAATTCCAATATGTTGAATTTGTTGTTGTCCTTAGTGTTCATTTTTAATGGAAAAAAGTATGAATTTTGGATTATAAAAATATTTTTTTCTCATTTCGCAAGATTTATAGGATTTCGTTGAAAATGGACATGGAGAAGCATAATCCTCAAAGTTTTCAAGAACGGGTACGGAAACAAAAGGTGGTATTCACATCAATGAACAGTGAAAAAATGATGTCAATGCAATGTTGGTATTGCAACAAGTCAATTCATGAAAGATGCATATTTGTTGACTAAATTGAATTAGGTGTGAACTATATCAAAGCAAGAGTTTCATGGTGAGAAGAACATTTGAAACTCTATAGAGAGAATTTCTAACATTTTATATGAAAGGTGGTGAGTTAATTTTTTGTCATTGTTAACCAAATGAGAATATCTAGGGACTATTACCAATCAAAAAGTGGTTGAAAAAATCTTTAAGAAGTTTGCCACCAAGGGTTGATCATGTTGTTATGGCCATAGAAGAATCTGAGGACCCTTCTTCCTATACTTTGGATGAATTAATGGGTTTTATGTTGGTGCATGAACAACAGTTAAGCAGAGTTAAGAAAGGCATGACTGAATATGCTGTGTTCTTAAAGGTTGATAATAAGGAAGCTAACTGCAATTAATAGAAAATAAAGAGGTCGTGGACATAGATGCTATTGAGGTCATTGTTAACTAAATTTTAGCTTGTATATTTTATCTAACCGTGATTGGATTGGTTTAATGAATGATAAGAAAAGTACGAGCAAGCATGTGTTCACTCATAGATCCAGTGCACAATCTTGGAGTTCAAAGAAACAAAGCTCTGTGGTACTATTATCCTTTGAAACAAAATATGTGGTTGCAACTACTGCAACTTGTCAATCTATTTGAATGAGGCGCATCTTGAAGATATGCATGTTCAATTGAATCAACCAAATGAATTTTTTCGCTACAAGACTACAATTTCTATGGCAAAGAGTTTAATATAGCATGGTGATGGAAGGACAAAGCATATTGAATTCAAGGCACCATTTCATTTGCAAATTTGTTGTAAATGAAGTCATCTCAGTCAAATATTGCAACACTAATGACCAAGTTGCAGATGGCCTCACCAAGATTTTATCTGAAGTTAGATTTTAGAAAGTCGATGTGAATATTTCAGTTCTCACATCAAGGGCAAGAATTGATTTTCATAGTAGTGGGTAGTATGTACGACAACACATGATCATTATGGTTTCTACAACCTCTTGGTTTCCATGGTGGTGGTCAATAATAATGCATGTGGAGTTTACAAAGTGTGAATGCATGGTGAGAGCGAATCCAGAAAGATTGCCTTGGTTCGGATTGTGCTCTACAACTCAGGAACATGAAGTTGGAATCGCTAGTAATCGTGTATCAGCATGCCGTGTTCATGGCTACAGTTGAAGTAATGAAGGCAATGGCTGTTAGGGTGTTGCAAAGTGTCATAATGTAAGATATGTCATGATGGTAGTTGTAGTCCATGTGTGTTTTACAAAGTGTCTCTTGGTTTTACAAGTAGGGATAAAATAAATAGTAAATGATTGAAAGCCACATGAGAGAGCAATGGATAAATAATGGTAAAAAGTAAATAGCAATAGAGGGGTTTATGATGGGCATTTTAATGTCTATAAGTTACTTACTCCTACATCTAATACATATATATACCTGTGTTCAGCTGAAGCAAAGTATGAACGGAACAAAGTGCCTTTTGTGAAATCTTTTTCTAATTTTCCTTATCTTTTGTTAGATAAGGCAGGTCTTTTTTGTTTCATGTGTTGAAGACAGTCCAACAGTTTCTTGGTGGTGGGCATGTTTGTGTGTGGAAAAAGAGAGAACTTTGTTGTTATTGTATGATATATCCTAGCAAAGTATACCTAGACCGTGATTCATTATGCTAAAGAAAAAGTTTGCATCTCATAAATATTAGCTCAGAGATTTGAAAGATATTAAAGAGCATAAGCAAACGTTTGAACATGTAGGTTGCGGTGGTTACTGTCAAAATCAAGAATCCAATATGGGTGGAGAAGATAGTAGCAAAAGCAAGAAAGGAGACTGCATGATAGGTTGATAAGGAAAGACATCTATATCATCAAACTAATTTTGGATTATGATAGGAAAGTTGAGAAAATAAGGAAAACATAATAATCTTGTTTTGATGACTATTGAAAAACTATCATGAATAGAACAAATCCAATGCTCATACCTATAGCAAATGAAATCACATAATGAAAAAAGAACGTTTCTAAGCCATCAAAAATTGAGAGAGGGAATGACGCTTTTGCCATGGATAATGGTAATTTTAATCAAGACAGAACCATGTAAATCTTGATAGGGTTGTACAAGAGTCAAGCCAACTCGGAGTGAACTCGAACTTGCTAGAGTGAACTCGGCTCAAACTTGATTTGATTCTTAAACAAGTTGAGCTTAAAGCTAAGCTCGAGCTTATAATGAAGTAGAGTTTGAGTTGTCTCGACTTGATTATTTTGATTATTTGTTTTTTCAGGGTTAAAATTTTTTAACTTGAGTCTATTTTCTTTTTTGCATTATCTCTTTCCTCTCACAGTCTCACTCCACCTCTCCTTTTCCCTAATTCCTATTTTCCTCTCTATCCTTGCGCTCCTCTTGTTTGTCCATTTTCTTAAGCCTCTCTACCCAGTTTCCTCTACGTCTAGGTGTCATCTATCTATCACCAAGAGCAACACACTCAACATTCCCTCGGATCAATATAGAGTTTTGTCTAGGCATGGGGCAAGTTTCTATTTGAGGGTGTTGGTTCCTTTCACTTGTAATTGCTATGAATTGGGTTTTATGTGGATCAGGGAGATTTAAGCTATGTTTCACTCATTTTGTAACTTCGTTGCTTTTTCTGTTTGATTGAACCTTTATTTGGATCCAGGATATAGATTCATTGAACCTTAACGAACATTTTTCTGTTTTACATTTGACATAATATGGTTTGATGTGTGCATTCTCTTCATTATGTCTGCATCAAATCACACCCCATACAACATGACATCATGAACACTTGCTAATGTATCCTTCAAAAATTTGTAAGAATAAGTTAGTTTCCATCATAATTGATTTTCATGAAGATTTGGCTCTAGAATGAGCAAAATGAGTTCTAACATAAGGTTTTTTCATGTGGAATGAAGGGACCAAAGTTTAGTTATGTATTGAAAGTTTCAGAGCATTCTTCCCTCTCGAGTTTATTTAATACTTTCGATTTTAATCCACACATATTTGCTTTAGAGATTAAATTCATATTATCATATAGTTTGCTTTCTTGTTTAATCATAGTATACATTAGGGTTATGCATATGCATTACATTTTAAATTATGCACCTAGATTTAAGACCACGTAGAGGCTAGACTTGACTAATTAGTAGCATGCCATGTGACAACAGTCCCAACATGTAAAAGCTCACCTCGACCTAGGCTCTCTAGTGCGCTTACTTTCAAAGCATGATTTTCAAATGCACATTTTCTAAAAATCTAAACCCATTTCAAAATATGTTATGTGAGGCGTGTCATGAAGTCTTGAACGTTAATTTGGAGTTCCAACAGAGCAGTGAACTGGATGTCATGTCGATAAGTTAACAAGGTTTCCACCTCTCTCTCTCTCTCTCTCTATATATATATATATATATATATATATATATATATATATATATATATATATATATATATATATATATATATATATATATATATATATATATATATATATATATAAGAGAGAGAGA
The DNA here is from genome assembly GCA_011799765.1 of Nymphaea thermarum. Taxonomy (NCBI): domain Eukaryota; kingdom Viridiplantae; phylum Streptophyta; class Magnoliopsida; order Nymphaeales; family Nymphaeaceae; genus Nymphaea; species Nymphaea thermarum. Next base: position 24,458 of record JAANDH010001640.1, on the reverse strand, counting down.
GGTCTTCTAACCCATATGAAGCACCCTGCAACTCAATCCTACAATCTCTCCATGGTACTAGGATAACAGTGTTATAGGGAATTAAATGGGGATACTGTCACACATGCCACCCAGTATGACAACTGAGAGATAGAAAGAAAAAGGAGGTTTAAATTGGCAATACTAGTTCAGCGGAGGTAGGGGCGGCAAGGGCCATGCACTCACCCACCCCTCACATTTTTAGAAATTCAAAATTTTTGACGTAAATTTTAAAAACTTTAGTTTAACATATATTAAAATTTTAAAATATTATACTTCAAATCATGTTAAAATTTTGAAACTATAGTTCAGCCGTTGCAATTAAAAACTTTTGGTTATGCCTTTTGATTCCACTGGTTGGTGAATGACATGAATGCAGACTTTTCTGCATGCCATTAAGAAAGTATGTTTTCTCAAGTCAAATTTGTCATGTTCTAACTCAATTTTGTTGGTCACCAGTGAACACTCAGCGTTTAACCTTAACCATACACTAAGCCCACTACTTGAATCCAATGCTTAAACCTTACTAGGATCAGTACTATCTTGACTTGGACATACGTCTTAGTCAAGTTGGTCTAATCCTAGTTAATCCTAGTTTTGAACATAGTATTTAGTCAAAATGTCTCTGTTTTGACATTGGTTTACACCTGGGTTGAGCAAGAGCACATTTTGATGAACCCTAATCTAAAACAATAAGTATACCTAGTCCCACCCTGGCTGAAATCTAGTTAAGTCTACTCCATGTCTCTAAGACCGTACCATGTGTGCCTCTATTGAATCATGTCAATTGAATCAAACAACGATTCTTAGACGAATGAGATTGAACTTGAAATTTCAATTTGGATCAACTTCTAAATTTGATATCGTTATTTAATCAAACCTGGAAATTTGGATCTACAACTTGGAACTTGAATCATGATTAGATAATGAACATTTTGGAAGTTAAACTTGGATATCAAACCCTGAGTAAATTACTGGATCCAGATCAACCTAGTTTAAATTTGGATTATGAATTCAGATATTGGATCTTAATATCAGATTGCAGACCTTGGTTTTGGATCTTAAAAGCCATTGGATATTAGAGTTTAGATCTTTAGGTCCATGATCATAAACTCTAAAATCTATATCTCAACCACATTCTGAACTTAGTCTTGCATGCATCATGTTAAACATAGATTTCGTTAGCATGGATCAATGATGATCAGAAACATGAACTAAGTTCTTTATTCATATGATCAGTTCATGTAATTCCTAAGTCTGAAGATCTGCATAGGTTTCAAAACTACAAGATTTCTAAAACATAGGGCACATTTATTTATGTTTCAATAGAACATGATGATGATCAAAACCTAGACTTACGCAATAAGTTAGCCATTGGTTTAAGTACTGTCGGTAAAAGCTCGCACTGATCAGACCTCGCACTAATGAATGGTCATATGCAAAGTTAAAAAAAAATTGCATGGAAACATGTGTTCTAATTATATCTAATTAATCTGGATCTAACTCGTGTCACGTATGCCATCTTAGATTTCTTGATTTAGTGATTAAATTGTAAATGTATCTGGATTTGGATCTGGTTGACTTGAGACATAAACATCTATATGTGTATGTGTGTAGAGTTGGCCTAAGGATAGGACTTGCTTGAGAAGGAACAAGGTGATACCATGATATAAGGTACTTGGTAGTGATTTTCCCCATAGATTAGGAGGCCACTACTCAATCTTTAGCCATGAGTTGAAGATAATGAACGCAACTAATGCCATTAGTGACTTCGGGTGGTGGGTTTGTAAAGCAACTGCCTTTGTAATTAGTATTCAACAGGAAACAAGTATGAAATCAAGGTCTAATATAATATATTAACATGCATATTTATTGGTGCCTCTACTTCTTGTTATGTTGTGAATTTGGACGAAGGGGGGGAAGCGCTAAGTAAGTTTCCTCCAAGCTGGCGTTGACAATGTAGAATTTCTATGGATTTTTTTGGTGCCAAAATCTGCATTCTTGGTCGAAACCAAGCAATGGAAAATTTTAAAAATGATTAATGATTTATAATGATGACATAGTTGAAAACATTGGGTCAGCATAAGAGGACTTTAGGAGCCCATCTTGATTTTCTGATAAAGTAGGATCTTTGATTAGGGCTGCACAATGAGCCGTGCCAACTCGGGCTTGACTCGAACTCGCTCGAGTAAACTCGACTCGAGCTCGACTCGTTTTTATACGAGTCAAGCTCGAGCTTAAATGTAAACTCGAGTATGTTAACGAGCTGAGTTTGAGTTACACGAACTGGACTCGACTTTAATCTCTATTTTTTTTCACGTTTTTATTTTCCATCTTCTTTTTTATTTTGTATTTTTTAATTTTCCCTCCATTTTTACCCACCCAACCACACTTCCTTTTCTTTTTTCATTATTAAACCCCAATTTTGCTTTCCAATCAATCAATCTCCATTTTCCCTCCCCTTTTTATCTTTCCTCGTCAAGTTCGTCTTACTTTACCACTTCTCATGGCAGGTGCCATTATAGATGACATCACCATAATGGAAAAGTGCGCATGAAGAAGCTTTGCAGTGCTCATGGCATGTGTTATTACCGATGACACCACCTCAAAAAAGGCGCATGAAGAAGAAAAAAACGAGCCGCTCGAGTCGAGCTCGAGTTCGGCGGCAACTTTTCGAGTCAAGCTCGAGTTCACTAAACATGAGTCGAGCCGAGCTCGAGCTCGACCTCGACCTATGCAGCCCTATCTTTGATTCTTAAGATACATCTGATTAACTGATGCATCTGCTCACAAGCCCCTTTAAACAAGCTCGACAAATGGCTGCATCATGTAGCTTGATATTTTGAATGAGTTAAAAAAAACAAATTAAACGTGTCAAATGAATTGACCTCAAGCCCAACATGGTATCATTGAGTCGAGCTCAAGCTTGTTCTATGGAGCTCGACTCGAGTTTAAGCCGAGCTCGATCTGGAGTTTTCTGAGTCGAGCTGAGCTCTAGCTTGTCCGGCTAGACTCATGTTTAGCCCTAATCTAGAGGTTGTTTGTGCTCATGGAGTAATAGTACTTTTGAAAAGGAATTTGTCTTGTCAGTGCTCATGTAGTAATGATAAACAAAACCAAATTACTCATGTGATTGCCAAAGAATAGTGGGCAAAGATCCCTGATGTCACCAAGGCGGCAGCTCTTGCTTTTTCCTCAGACTATTGAAGTCGGACTCGACTTCGTGCAAATTGGTTGCCTAGCTATCTGGGCCTTTTGTCTCCAACACGTATTCTATTGTGAACAGTCAAGTTAAATCTATCAAGCCTGACACACTGGCTACTCTAGTAAAGCAAACGAAAAAGACATGCTATGCGCTGGTACCAGCCAAAAACGTCTTGCCGTGATATGGAAGAAATCAATGGCCCGCCATTGACAGCCCACGCATAGTTGTCATCCAATTCGTGGGTGCGCGTATGTCAATTCGTGATGATCACTCAATTCGAGTGCATTTTCAAGTCGGCACTGATATGGTAACATATGAAGATTGCGTAGTGCTACTGCTCTCGAACGAGCCAAATGAAGCACATGAAACGGCCAGTCATTCAGGCATCAGTGGGTTCAAATTAAAAAAAAACTAATTAAGAGTTCATCACTGACGACATAGGAGTTTCTTTAGATCATTAAGGAAAAAAGTCTAAGACTTGTGGCATGTCCTACAACACCAAGGGCCGAGCTAGGGTAGGAGGCCTGCATGGGCCTAGGAGCCACCTCAATTAAAAAAAAAAAAAACAAATTACATGTAAATTTTGAAAAAATTTACTTGTTTTATATAAAAATTAAAAAAAAAGACATTTTTACCCTAATCTAAATTTAAAAACTTTAATTCGGCCCTCTTTATGAAAAATTTCTGACTTCTCGTATGACCATGTACTCTTTAGGTAATACAATCCTTGCATCCTTGCCATGTCCAATTTCCTTCAGAAAATCACACTCAACTGCTCCAATCGATAGGTTTAACCGACAAATTGAAGAGAACACTAAGATTTATACCAACTATTTATAAATTGGATGCACAACACTGTGTGTCCTTCCCAGCTTCGCTAATGGTTATTAATGTTGTCTGCCCAATCTTAGCTTTCGAATCTAAAAAATCACGAATTTGCCAATTAAGCACACCGAAGTTGATCCACACTCAGCATGAGGCTGTCTTCTTAAATGAATCACTTTCGTCTATGAAGAATATTTTTGATGTTTTGAAAGGGGAAACTGATTCCTAAATGAAGAGCAATACAAGATAGATTGGTGATTTGACAACATAAAAATATTGTTTCCAATGCCACCGGATACAATTGATTAGCTAATGTTTCACAATTTAATGTTGGTTTATTGGAACCATATAAACCCATACCTAAAACTCCCACTAAGAGAAAAATGGAACCTCCTACAGTGTACAAAATAAACTTTGTAGCTGAGTACAGTCGTTTCTTTCCTCCTCACATGGATAAAAATAAGCAGACAAAATTGAATTCTAATTCCCACATGCTTAAAAAAAAAAATAAAAGGTCTTGAGAAGAAAATGATCGTATTTGACCCCTATACATTGCTGTGAATTTCGGATTACTGGTTAGCAATGGCGGAGCCAAAAGTTTCTGGTTGAGGAACACTCAAAGTGCAAAATTCAAATATTAAGGGGCCCTCATATGTAAAAAACTAAAAATTGATGAAGTTTTTGTATGTAAATAATGTTAATTTTTTTTGAGTTGGTGTGGCCACACCAGCAAGCTAACTAAACTAAAGTAGTGATGAATCATGTCAATAAAACTCGATTCCAAGTAATTTTCCAGTCAAAATAAAAAAGATTTATCAGGTAGGTTACTTGCGTTGCGTGTGTCCTACGTCACAAGGGTCACCCGGACGACATAAGGCTCGTGACTCAAGGCCTTACGTTTGCAATAATTCCTTTTGGTGGTATAAATTAACTTGCCTTCTCTGGTACGTCATCTTGCTCATCCACGCAGCGCCAAAAGTTGTGGATCAGAGCCCTCTCTCTTTCTCTCTCTGGCCGCACAAAGGCTGCTTCACAGGGAGATGATACCGGTGGGAGCAACGGTTCACGCCAACCAGCGTCCTGCCGGTGTCATTCCCTTGTAAAGCAGCCAACCAAGTGCTGCAGGAAGGCGATCGCCGGAAGTTTGGAGCCAAAATGACATGAAGGAATGCTGGGATATATTTTCATCCTCTGCTCTCTCTTCCTCACTGTCTCTCATCTGCACTTACTTATATCTTGCAGACCGGCTTCTTTGGGTGAGCTACAGCCCCCCACATGTTGGTGGTAACAACACAGTAAATTAGATTAACAGGTGCGCCGTAGATCAAGCTGAACCAAAGTAAGCCTGCCTTTCACTCCAGAATTCTTGCTTTTTTTTTTCTTTTTGTTCTCTAACATCTAATTGTCTGGTTAATTCATTCGCTTGTCCCGTTGAGTATCAGCACATATTTAGCTGATCACCTTTGATTCTTATCGCTTATTCTCAAACGTTGCCAAGGCAAACAACAAGATGTAAGTGGCAGCTTAATACTGGCCAATACGAGGCTCAGAATATATAAATTTAATTGTTTCTCACTAGTGGATCTCGTAACTTGTTAAGCTTTTACCAGTAATTCCCTTCACAAGTTATTTAATTACTTTTTCCTTGGTAAAGAAACTTCAATTTTTTCTTCAGGATGTTTTTCTCTTGAATTGGAGAGCTGGGGCTCAATTTGGTCGATGCATGGCTACCAATTAATTATTATGCCTATGGAAGCAGTCGATGTATTCGTAGTCTTAATTTGCTTCAACTTCAAGGACGTAAGATCAACCCAGCAACCTGGAAAAAGGAACTCACCTTGCATTCGTTTTGCAAGCAACTAAAACAATCAAAATAGTTCCTCATGAGATATTGGGCATCCAGTTTTGAGATTTTAACCCTTTATCATAATGGTATTACATGTAGCTGCTTGAAAAGGCTCCAGATGGTCAGCGGAGATTTATCTCAAAACCTTCATGTATAAGGAATTGCCTGGAGTATGTGTCCTCGGATCAACAATTTTTTGTCTAAAGAGAGGAGGAAGAGCAAAAGAAATACTATATGAACAAACTCTGCCTCAGGAGCATGTGGTGGTTGGCTGTTGGAGTATAGGCATATCCCAGTCCATTAAGCAGATTCTTTAACTCTAAATAATTTCTCATTGATCTCAATTGAGCACCATGAGATGTCACTTGCACTATAGAAATTTCACAAGGCCGAAAGTTACCCCTGTTGGAAGTAGGCCTCCATCATTTATTGTCAAAAACTATATGTACAAAAAAGCAGGTGGGACTTGTCCTTCTGCTAAGGCTGAAAAAGGGACTCGGGCCAGAAAAAGGGTCTCGGTCCGGCTCTACTTGTTATCGGGCTTGGCCCAGGTGAGCCCGATAAGTTTGATTCGGGCTCGATAATTTTTTTTAAAATTTTTTTATTAATATATATATTTATAATATTTTATTATAATCAATTATATTTATATATTATTTTATATTTAAAATATATTTTTACATTTAATCGAGTCAGGCTCAAGCTCGAGCTTCCAAGCCCGGTTTTTGGATGTGTTATCGGCCTGATGCCAAGGCTTACCTTTGCGTTTCATACAGTAAAATCCATCGCTCCTTTGTTCTCCATTTTTTTTTAAAACTCAGATTTGTGGAAGGTCATAATCCACCTCCCGAAGAGATGAGAACAACAAACACCATACTTTTCATTGATGCTAATTGATGGTGAAGGAAGCAACTTTTCTTACAGGCTCATGCTTCCCTCGAAACGATAAATTGAGTGGCTTCTTAAGAAGGAGGAGAAGATGAATAAGAGAAACCGTCTAGAAAGTTAGGCCCGTAAAATGAAAATATTCAAACATTAAGCATGTTCCTTAGTATGCCTTCTCTTAAGGGATTGTGTGTGGTTGTACATTACTTAGTATAACACTTTTCATTGAATTGATTCAGGAAAAAGATGCATGTTGTCATAAAGTTAAACAAATTATAGGGATGGAACTTAAACGAGAAGAGGTTTGTGCTTCGCCTTTGCAAATTTAGACTTAAAAGGTCATTGCAAATGTACACTCTCTAGCTAAGTTGAGAAATATAAATCCATTAGTTTAACTTTGTTAAAGAAAAGTAAGTTGATTAAGACGACTCTGACTTCTATAATTCTGCAGCCTGAGCTTTAACATGGTGTTCTTCGCGTAAGATGTGATGGCGGAAGCCAGGGAAAAGACATAAGAAGCTAACCTTGACTCGATGAGCTGCTTTTTGAATTTCTTCTGTCGGAACAAACATCTGCCTCTTCGTTCCAACTTGTTCCTAGATCTATCAAACACAATGTTATTAACGATTAGAAATCTGCTAATCAATTTGGGCATCCAAGCTGTACACAGCATTTTAGCCAATTAGGATAGTTTTAGCATCCAATCGGTAAACTGTTGATTCCTTAAGAATTTCATAACCAAATCCGGTGGCACCCTCGTTTTCAGGATGGATGCCAAGCCTCGTCGCTCTCTTAACATTGAGCTTCACCACCACAATTTGAAGACAAACCTGCTGTACATGCAGACAGTGCTAGCCCATGACCTGTTGGCCACTTCTCAAGCTAGCCATATGTTGAGCTCTTGATTATCACTAGAGGGCTGGAGAATTTACCAAAGCCAACATTCTTAAAAAAATTACACATATAATATGATTAAAATATTTATACAAACAATAACTCACAATTCATTTGCTGTTGGGTCTAATAATAAATTCTAAAACATTAAAACACAGTATTCCTTGTCCATGCAATACCTTCTATTTCACAACACATTAACGGTGGTCTTTTCTTCTCCATTCCACAACAAATAGGACTCTTTAAAAATCAGTTTTTTGTTTTATGCAACAAACTGAGTTTGAAAATGCTATTTTCTGGTTTTAAAAACAGAAATTTGATTTGGATTGGTTGCAAGAATAGCGAGAATACATGCACATATGCTTTTAACATGTACATTTTTTTCGTGGCAACCCAGCTAAGCATCATACCCAACTTTTAAGTTGGGAGAACCCCAGCTCACGTCACAGTCATTGGTTGTCTTCATCCACCATCCACGTAAAGATTTACATAAAACGTCCATCATTTTCTAGCAACGTGATGCTTGGCATCAAACATAATGCCATAACATTTTAGTGACTTGAATACAAGAAAAATGCACCAAGGATGCTGTTCTTAGGACAGCAAATGAGGCTGCTGAGTTTTGGATTGGCAACTCCCATATCAATTGGCCTTAGGGTACCAAGTATAGAACACCTCTAGAACTTGCTTGCTCAAATTTAAAAGGCTTTAGAAGACATAACTAGGCAAATGTTTATAGTCACATAACTTCACATAATAGGCATAAATGAAAACTTATGCTTACCAAATACTCTCGAGTACTAATCTAGTGAAACGGCTACACTTGCCCCAAGTCCATCTCTCAACACTCATTTGGCCATGTCTTGCTTGTTTTAATTGGGTCAACTGAGCCTCTCTCTCTCAAAAGATCAGAAAAGGGGAAAACAACATGGAGTAGAAGGCAAAAACTCTATCTCTCTCTCTCTCTCTAGATAGAGTCCAAACCTTGCTTCGAGGTGAACGATGGCCACAACATGGTGTTATGCTTAGAAATTGAGCTTCAAGCTTATCAGAACCATTCCTTACTTTTATGTTTTGCAGTATTTGATTATATTCCAAGCCTAATTCAGCCAGGTTAGGGGTTGACGCTATTGATTTGGAATGGTTCAAATGGTTTTATCACCGAATCAATTGGATTTACATACTGATATTTTCAAACCAGGTCTGATCTATTGTAATTGTGTGACGCAGTGAGTCTTATAAGAAGAAATTCATGCATCTTTTGTGCCAGATTCCAAGAGAGATCAAGAGGGAGAGTTCCTGTTCAAATGCTCTGAAGAGGGAATGAGAGGAAATACCATTAGGAAGATAACAAACTGCATAAACATCTAACCTTCCTTTTTTCAAAATAATTTTGTAAAAACTTTAAAACAATTTTACAGGGAAAGAGAATGAAAAAGGAAGAGAAAGAAAGAAAAAATGTGATTATAAAGCTTGTTTGGATAGAAAGAAAATGAAAGGATAGAATTTATATTACTTTACAATAATCAAGAGGGAGAGTTCCTGTTCAAATGCTCAGAAGAGGGAATGAGAGGAAATACCATTAGGAAGATAACAAACTGCATGAACATCTAACCTTACTTTTTTCAAAATAATTTTGTAAAAGCTTTAAAACAATTTTACAATTGGATTTGAATTAAAAAAAAAACAAATATTCTCCCCCTCCCTTGTATCAATGACCACTCACTAAGGCGTTGTTTGGATGGAGGGAAAGGAAAGGAAATGAAAGGAAGAGGTGGAAAGAAAAGGAATGGAAGGGAGGGAAAGAGAATGAAAAAAGAAGAGAAAGAAAGAGAAAGGAAAGAAAAGAGGTGATTATAAAACTTGTTTGGATAGAAAGAAAATGAAAGGATAGAATTTATATTACTTTACAATAATACCCTTAACATTCAATTTTAGAGGTGTACATGGAACACAATGAACAGCGGCAACCCATTGTCTAACAGCGGTGATGGTGACTCACACGATGGTCGGTATGGTCCGAGTGGGGAAGATTACCATCCATGTTTTGTGCAGTGGCGAGAAGGGAGATAGAGAGAGAGACCCAGCACCCGTCGGAGTCTTGACCAACAGTGGGGAGGGAGAGAAGAGGCACACAAGGTCAAGAGCATACATGGTAGAAAGAGATAAGTTTTTCCTTTGCTTCCCAATCCCTCCAATTTTAGAGAGATTGAATTTACATTAGAGAATTCTTTTCATTCCTTCTCTTTCCTTTCCATTCCTTTGCAACCAAACAATTTTTTTACTTTCTTTTTCTTTCCCTTCTTTTTAATTAGTCAACGAAACAAAGGATTAATTGCTCAATCCTTTCCTTTCTCTCCATCCAAATAGGGTGTAAGTACAAAGGGTATTGAGGAAACATTGTTGAAGAATTTTGGGTGTTTACACCGAGCCTATTAAAGGCAGGATGGCGATGAATAGAAGTAGCCAAATGCAGAGTGTTCCATGATGTCGGGGAGAAATTGTTTGCTCACTAGTGACAAGAGGGCAAACTCTGCCATTGATTGTGTACTGCAATTTCCATAGCAACTCTGTCTATGGCTTTTGTTACTTCACCCATTTGATAAAAGTATTCGATCTGGTTTGATGGTGGCTACCTAATATTCAAGAGAGATCCCTTCTCAGAACCCGTATGTGTTTCTAGAAAAAGCTATTGAACCGGCATGACAACTCAAAGGACAAAGAAGTATCGACAATTTCTTCATCTTTGTTCCAAGTTCCCATATTTCAATGAAGAGCGTCTGGGGAAGGTGCTTGATTGAATGGGTAAATCAGTCCCCAATGGTGCCAAATTCTTTTGCCTTGCCTCATTTAGCACTTTTTTGAGTTTCAATCCGAGGGGGATTTTCCCATTCTTCATCCTGCAATTGAGACGAGACTCCCAAAGCATGACCAATACCTTGCCAAAATAAGATCTCTCCCTTCCTACTACCCAATGCTTAAAGGTTTCAAAGCTGGAATTCCAATGAAGTGAACGATGTTGGTAGATGGGATGCGATAAATTGCAGGTAGTTGCAGCTAGAGGTGGTTATTGGGCCGGGTACCCGGTACTTTGCCCGATCGAGCCTGAAAAAACCAGCTCAGATTGGCCCAACGGGCCTCATTTGGCCCGATAAAATTTAAATATTATTTTTATTTTATTAATAATATATATTTTATTAGTAAAAATTTTAAATTCACAAAATTTTATTTCATATTTTAAGAAAATTATTTTAACCTGACCTGCGCTTGGGTTTCGGACATCGAGCCAACCCGAACCCTGCTCTTATCGGGCCAGGCCGATCCCCAGGCCTAGTTGCAGCATATGTAATTGGTCCATAGACCATCTTTTGTGTGATGCCATAGCTGTTTGAATTTAAAGCATTTACAAACATTTATCTTTCAACTAAGTCCAATTCCTTCCCCTTTGACGAAAAAATGGCCAAGATCGTTTGTAAATTATTTGTCTTTCATGGTGGATTGATCCTTTCAGCCAACTTTCCTTGACGGCCATTTTTTAGTCCTAATCAAACAATGGAATAACAAGTGTTGGAACCAGTTCAATCCTTTTTGGGTTTTGAAATGGCTTTGAACCCTACGATAGGAATTTATGTCCTACATTTCATGTCCTTTTTTCATATAAAGAGTGGATCCGCTTGGGTGTCGACTTAGAAAGGGTTAAAAGGGAAGCAACGAGTCTTCAAACTGAATTCACAATACTTCCCTAGTTCCCTAAGGATGTTAACGGATCGGATTCAGATCAAATATATCTTTAATCATATCCATTTTTCGGATATTTACATATTGGGATTCAAATTCAAATAAAGAAAAGTCTTATCCGAAATCCGATTTTACAATCCGAATATGATCCGAACCTGTTTTTTATATTTATATCCGAATTTTGAACCAGATTTTGCCAATTTTCAAAATTTAATAGCTTTAGATACATGATATTTGTCTAAACATGAATCAGATCTGAATCCATATCCAAATCCAATCCAATCATACAGCATTTAGTAAATCCGAATCTGATCTGATTTCTTAATCGGATATTAAATTTTTTTCATATCCAATTTTTTCGGAACGGATCGATTGATTATCCAATTCAAATGGAATATATTGACGTCCCTACCTCCATTCAGTTGCACTATTCATCTTCCTTAGTGCAGCCTTGAAATGCATGGTCGTGCGAGAAGGAACTTGTTGACTCTATGAAGTTTTGGGTGCTACGGCTTACTCCACTACGAATTAAAAGGCATGCCGAAAAACGAAAATGCAGAAAAGTCAGGTATCCAATTATTCATTCGCCCTATGGCTGGACACATGCTATTCACTCGGCCTATTGGTATAGCAGGATTGAATAACGTGAAAGACACCTCAGGTTGGCATTATCTATATTAAGAGACAATAGGTTGAATGTCACGTTCAGCATACGTTAATGACATTCTTGGGTCATATTATATCTGGTGAAGGTATTAGTGTAGAACCATCGAAAGTTGAAGTAGTTGTTAATTGGGAGCAGCCTGCTATCCTTATAGAAATTCGTGGTTTAGTATGGTTGGCTGGATATTGTAGAAGATTTAATAAGAATTTTCTATTAGAATATCACTATTGATTCGGCTGATAAGGAAAATGACAAGTTTGAATGGGATGCAACTTGCGAAGAGATTTTTCAAGAACTAGAAAGAAAGCTTAAGGCAACCTTATTGTTTACCTTACCAGAAGAAGGGATTAGATTTGTGATATGTAGTGATGTCTCACGTAGATGACTAGGTTGTGATCTGGTGCAGAATGATAAAGATGTTCTTTTCTGTTTCTCAGTAGTTGCAAAAAACATGAAGAAGTCTATCCTACACATAATCTGAAGTTAAATTTTTTATTTGCTTTGAAAACAGGAGGCATTATTTATATGAAACATATATCATCGAAATTATACAAGGTCCCCTCCTTAAAAAAACTTCTCCCTCTACCACTGAGCATAACATCTGGTTAAAGGATTTTAGGGTTTTTTTTTTTTTTTTTGAATTGAAGTATAGAGTAATTTGAAAGTGGGAAACAGGAGGATCATGATTAAAAAAATTTAATTTCAGCATGTTTTAGATTGAATTATTTGCTTTTTCTCTCAAGAAGGGTTGTTAGTGTGCATGTTCTACTTTTGGAGGCCTGGAATAGAACTGTTTTTCTTTTATTTAAATTATATACATTTAACAAAACAATAGTATATTAAAGTCTGTGTCTAGCATGAGAATGAGAGTGAAAAGGGATTTTCTTTTACATAGGATTTAGATTATTTAGATTTGGTAAAAATTAGAATAATTGTAGTGGATTAAAGGAGTTGAAGAAAAGTAGCACTATGGTACAATTTTGCATATTTGAGTTAGGTCTACATGTAGAACTTGTGACTGAACTTATATTGTTCAAATATAAAGGTTGGATCAGCTTGGCAGGGACGCACACGCAAAGACATGCTTGAAAATCCTATTGAGCAGGAAAGCTTCATTTTTTTTTTTTTGGTGAGTAGGTTTTTAGAAAAGCCTACTTAATTCATATTCTTGAATTGTTTAGGTTAATGGAATATGTATTTTGATATTTGAATCATAGATTTGATTCAGTTAGTTCTCGCTATATTCTTGAATTACTATAAGTATTATTAAAATGATCTGATCTCAAACCTTACAGAAAATTACGTGTCTGCATACTGGCTATATATGCTTTCTTAATGTGGGATATTAATTAGAAATTCAATTAAAAAAAAAGTTTTTTCGTGTTAGAAGAATTTGTCATATTATGTAAAATGAAAATTAACTGCTGTAAATGGGAAGCTTAAGTTCGCAAATACATTTAATTGAGTTACATTATATGCCTAAGTGAGCTGTTAGTATGAGAACTAAAAATTCAAATAGTTGATCATACTATCCTTCAGAAAATGGCTATCATGATTGGTTGTGAGGGCTTCTTCTGAATGGTGACCAATACGGAACAACTGGTAATGAGTTAAATGCTAAACCTCTCAGTATCCTTTGGAAGTCTAGAAATTAATAGGTATATAGTTGCTAGATTTAATAGGAGTCTAAAAGCTAGAGGTTACCACGATGAACCACTTAACACTTCGTGGAAGTCAAGCAACTAAAGGTTGCGAAATCTAGAAATTAAAGATGAACGGTCACTAGTCGTGAGTTCTACAAGGAGTGAACTCCTCAAGAGTTCATCAATATGGACACATGAGGTAATAAAGTGCGTTGAGAAAAAGGAAAATTGAAAGACGTCAAAAGTTTAGAACAAGGAGAATAAGAACCAAGTTGAGAGTGAGATACAAGTTGATTCATGTTCTACTTGTATCTTGTACCGTTTAGTCGTTTCTTTCTTATCTAATGGTGCAAAATTTGTCTGTCCGGATTACTTTTTGTGGACTCCCTACTAGGTCATTAAGACTCATCATTTTTTGCATTTTCCCCTTTTTAATGGAACCAAATATGACTCCAAACAACAGGCCAAAGTAGAGCCAGGATAGATCAACCATCTAAACTCTACTGTAAATAATAGTTAGACTATAAAGTTGCTAGATTTTATTTCATCCACCGAATCTTTTTCTATTACATAAAAGACGTCAAAAAAATAACAGCATAAATCATCTAGGAGACAATTTATTCACGAAGCCCAGGGATTCTACATAAGCCTGGCAACAATATCATGGTTCCACAGCATCCGGTTGATTTTCTGGAAGGGCAGCTTGGAAAGCTAGGTGTTCTTTATAAGCTTCACTTACCCTACTTATAGTCGGAAACTCGGACTGCAAGGCAAAGGAAAACAAGAGTTAAAAACTTAAAATGTCTTTCATCCTCTAACTACACATGAAGATTTGTTCAAAACTGTAGTAGTATTCAATTCAGATTAATCAATGAAGAAATCGAATATATTATGTTTCAACAATTATTTTCATTTTGAAAAATTAAGATTTATCATTCTTCACTGGAGAAATTTTCACGCTTCATTGTAGAAATATTTCCATCATGGGGTGTCGCCCAATCGGCTATGATTGTATCATCTAACATATTTCTAGCATTCCATTGCTCATGTTTCCATTTCAACGAACTCCTTGCTGAACATAAAGGAGCCACTTGCACATTAAATTGATCTCTAAAATATACACTTTCTGTACTACAATGATCAAACAATACCTTGTTTACTCAATATTCCTCAGAATCAAGGCAATATCCATTAAATTAAGTATAGAAGCAAAATTTTAAGTACATGACTCTAAAATTCAAATCCCTAACAGCCAAAGCCTTAAGTTAAACTAGTCAAGTAAGAAAAAATACATATCTGCACTAAAAGACTTAATGGCTTCACTAGGCCCTGTTGCTTTGCAAGGTTCTAATTGTCCACCAAGTTTCTCTTGATCTGGTGGTCATACAATTAATGTTTCTGATGTTATTGGTGCAACATTCCCACCTTAGAATTAGAGGCAACCAAATCTTCTATTGTATCTTCTCGATCATTAGTTTCGAGAACAACAATTGGCAAAGGTGGATACAGGTTGTTAGCTGCAACTGTTCGTCTCTGAATGGACTAATTCATGAATCATTCACAAATCAAGTGCCATGTTCATGTAAATGCATGGTGGGACAGGACATGGACCACCATCTTGTCGGCCAATTATAAGCAATTTCATGTACAGACTCCACCTTGCAGATGTCAATTTTTACCAAAAAAACATATTGCCATTTTTTTCAATCGTATGTAACTGACAATATTGATGTGTAAGATCATCAAATCTTATGAATCCAAACATTGTCAAATCTGAGTAAAAAAAAAAACTTGTTTGGTGATCATCTGAGATCTAACCAATATTTAAAAAAAAAAAGGACTGATAAAAGTTAAAAACTTATGTATCTTTGATGGTGAAAAATGTTAAAGACCTGTGCCTTTAACACAAAATTAGCCTATTGCACACAAACGTGGCCCCGACACAGTTTTCTACCTAAACACACAAAAGCACCAGCAGACACAAACTCAAATGAGTGTGTTGGAATTTATGTGAGTGGGCATTTAAAGCCCAATATCAAAGAAAGGAGGCTTGGGCCCTGTTTTCCTGCACACTGTATCATACAAAATGGTACTGTATTTTATGATAGAAGTGTTACACCTAGTGTCATACCAAAAAATAATTGCAGGGGTGTACTATATTGGTCTTCATAAAAGTTAAGTTGTGCACTGGAACATATTAAATGATATATTGATATGGTATATTACGTACAATACTACTTTTGAAAACATAGACTGAAGGTCCTGATCTACGTTGCCAAAAGCAAAAGTTGCACACTCAAGAACCTGAAAAGACGAAACGGGATTATTTGGTCCAAGTCAATTGATTATAAATAAGCAAACACACATATTTACATGGAAATATGCACAAAAAAATGTATATCTATAAAGAATGCCATAGACATTTATAGGTGATGAATTATTCATCTAACCAACTACTAAGCTGTCTAATTAACTAGTTTGAATAGCTAGTCACTGGTATGAAACACAGGTAGGTCAGTAAATGATTCAACTGACCAGTCAGACTAGTCAACCAATTGGCGAAGGTCCTGATTCAGTCTGAATGACATCAAAAAGATTTGTCTCCCTTTTTTTCATAAAGGCATAAACCGTCTTATCTTACAAAAGATGTCTATGACCTTGATGTAGGACAAAGTAGGACTAAACAAGTTTTATCTCGTGATCATGAGCTATTATACAAGAATCTATAACTAACCCAATATAATGCTAAAAGTAAAGCAATCGACAACAAAGGAAAATACAAATAATTTATGAATAACCAATTCAATCTCCCTAAAGATCTTAACATAGATGAACATCCTTAGAAATCTAAAACTATGTAACAAACAACATAAAAAACATGTATCAACATAAACAAGTAAACAACACAGAAGATATATACAGTGGCTCTTGCAGCAGTGTGTTTAAGAAATCTATGAAAAACTTTAAGCATATGAACAAAAAACATATCAATCTCAAAATCAACTTCTGCATATATTGCAAAGTTGCAATGGAATGAGGAAAATCATCTACCAAACAACCGAGCAGCCCCTTAGACAGTCAAATACGAACCACAATTCAGCATTGTGGAACTGGAATCTAAGTGCTAAATGCTAAAATGGAATGGGTCAGTTACAAAAAATAACATAGGAGCATGGACAGACACACGGTTATCTTGAAAAAAAAAGGTTGCATATAAATGTAAAAGAGAAAGGGCAGACAACATGATTTTCGAAGAAAAAAAAAAAGAATAGTTGATGTAGGTCATAGAAGAATGGCGGACAATTCTAAATCTGCGGCCAGAAGTAAACAGATAGACCGCTGGATGACGGGAGACTGCTGGAAAAAAAAGAAGCTTAAATATGAAGCTTTAACAAAAAATACCCAAATTAGTCGACAGAGAAGTCGCTAAACAACTGCAGCTGTGTCGCCCTTCGTAGAGACATTGCCTCTCACCGAAAACTGCCAGAAACCAATCGACGGAGCAGCCAACGTCGCTATGGAACTCCACATGCGCTACTGCTGTGGGTAATACATAGAACCCTTGACAAAAGTCGAGGGTTTGTGTTGCATTTAAAAGTAAAAAACAAAAAAAACAAAAGCCCTAATTTAAAGACAGTGTTGGACTCGGTCAACTTTGATTGAGTCCAAAAAATGCCAGATACGTACCCAGCTACGTTGACTGTACTCAGTACAGTCAAACAGTTACCCGAGCCGCACCCAAGTGCGTACCGATACCCGTACCAGTATCGTACCGGTATGGTGCTGGTTAACAGAGATCTAAATATAAGCAAAAATTTTGAATATTACAAAACACATTTAAATGGTCTAGTTAACTCAAGCAATGTGCCCCCTTTCCCAAATCCTAACATCTGAAAAAAATCTGCCATGACTCAGAGGAAGATTCACACTTTATGCCTTTTCCATTCTTTTTGGCCCTTTCCCTTCCATAAGTCCCATGCAAGTTACAACATATTTGAATCTGCTAGAGAAGGATGACTGAGGACCTAGCAAGAGTTGACCAGTCAAGCATGGCAAGCACATGTATCCTACTCGTTATTGAATGACGCGGAACGAGCCCAAGTGAATTGACATGGAAAGATGCCTTGGCTAAATTAATCTAGCATGGCTAAATTTTTGCCAAATCCATGGTTGGGATAATGTTAACATTGGTTGGATCACACTATAATTGTCAAGGCATCATGTTTCCCACTTCAGGTGTACCTGCTGCAACTGGTAAGAAACTAAGAAACACCACTGCAACATCCCATAAAATGAAGAAACACATTTTTCATTTCACAGAAAATAGGTGTATTAGTGCAAAATAAACAAGTGTTTGAGCTTACTGAAAGCAGTGTAGGGAAGTAAACAATTTAGATTTGGATAAGAAACATATCAGAATTTGGCTTCAGTTGATGTGGTACGACTAAAAACACAAACATTCCAAAACCACATCCTAACTGCTTACATCCTCAAGAGGTAGACATGGTACAAAAATTGGAATATATAGCTGGTATCATACCAATGAACAGTAACAGTTTATTGATATGGTTCCTAGAAGAAGAAATGCCAGAATACAATTGAAGCAAGGCCAGAAAATTAGAATTAAAAGGCAAGAAGGGAATCAGCAGGTCAGTCTAGCAACTCAATTTTTAAAGCTTTTCAAATAAAATACCCAATGTTCATATTACATTGCTTATAAATTTTTTCATAGTTTGGATTATTTTGTCATCATTGTCTACTGCCATGGAAATCCTTATTAATTATTATGCAGGTTAAGAGTTTGAAATGTGAACAATTGATATTAATACTTAGATGAGTTTCTGTTATCAACACATATTAATTACCTATTAGAAACTTAATCCTAGACTTGGAGAGCTGTTTAATCCACTTGGAATTTCTGAGCCCCTGGGTGTCTATCCTGATATTCCATCCACCTACCGGTCTTTGGCAACTACAGGTTGGATCCTGTGCCCAACTAAACGAATTTAAGTAAATAAAGGTTTAAATCTGATTGTCGCCAGGTAAGAGGGTTCTTGAAAAGAACATGTATAAAGTTGAGGGGAAAAAGGAAATAAGCTGCAATCAGGTCCTTTAGACAGATACTGTGATCACCTGTAAATAGAGTTGGGGCTGGTGATCCCACATTTATTTATATCACAGTTAATGAAGCATATTCCCTCTGGTGAGGGTCAGCCCTAATTTGGGCTTAGGTTGTATGCTTGAATTTCTTGAGTTTTCTTTTGTTGCAGATGAGACCAGGTAGCTGGCAGCTACCAAGTGGTATTAAAGCCCATAAACCAGGTGGTCAAAAATGTTAGGTAATGGTAAAAAAGGTAGAGGCGATGGAGACGAATCAATGTAAACTCAGCTCGAAACTTGCAGATGTTTGTTGATTGGAGGATGGAATGATCCTAGAAAAGCAACAGCTCGTCCAAGCACAAAGTGAATGATCTGGAAACCCCAAAGAATAACCCCATGAATCAGCATCAGCAAGAGGAGGGAGAGCCTTCTCACTTGTCTGCCATTCACACTGTAGCTGCTGTGAAGGGTTAGAAGATGCAAATGCACAACATTTCAATGAAGCATTTTGTGTGTCAGGCAATGGAAAGTCAAGCTGCAAACATGCATGGTAGAAGCAAATACAAGGCAGAAGAACCAAAACTCTCAAATGCAACAAGTTAGAAGAAGTGACCATAACCATGTGATTTGGGCCCAAACACACCTGAAGGTCAACAGGCAGCATGAAGAGAAGGAGGAGCACGGGGGAATAGATCTAAGAGGGTCCTCATAAGGAAAAGAAATAAGCTGCGGGTCAGGTCCTCTAGGCAAACTTTTATCACCTATACATAGAGTCGGGTGTCGTCAAGTTGATTTCTTACAAGGGAAAGGAAATAAGAAGTGGGTTGGATCCTTTAGACAGACTTGTAATCGCCTGTACATAGGGTCGGGTAACATCAAGTTTATTTTCATCACAATTAATGAACGGCATTCCCTCTTGTAAGAGTAAGCCGTAATTGTGATTAGGGTGTGTCAGTTAGTTTCTTGAGTTTTCTTTTGTTACAAGTGAGACCAGGGTGGCCAGTGGCTACCAAAACCATCCGAGATTCCATGGATTTAAACACATAAAAAAGCCCAAATGGTTGTCTCAAGTCTGATACAATATGGTTCCACTATATGCCCAAGATCTAGAGACAGGGTTGGGCATAATAAAATTGTGAAGAGATTGAAAAATCAACTATGCCCTTTAATGGCTTTTGAACTAATACCAGGGTGTATGAATTCATGATAGAACAACCTGTTGAGGAGGTAACCTCTAGATTGTTGACACTTGAAATTAGAATGTCATTACAATCAAGAAAAGAAACATGCTGCTTAGGTAACAAGGAAATACAAAGTTGAATTTGGTTTGTTGGAAAATGTTTTCTTCCTATGCCAGAAACTGGAAAATAATTGTTCAATATGAAACCTTGTTAAATTCTCTACGGGTCTTCATATTGATGCTTCACACAGATACCTAAAGCAAAACATAAACACATATTCCTGCTTTGACTTTTCTTTCAAAAGAGAGATAGAGAGAGAGATTACCACGTCTACGTTGAAACGTTTTGCACCATAAATCTGTGGAGCCAAAAACAAATCTGCCTGCAATTACCACAGAGAAAGCGCTTCAACATTTTATAGAGGACATAAACAATTGAGAAACTAGACATTGAGAATTTAAAAGAATTCAAATAAATGGAGCAGAGAAAATGGAAATTTACAGTTTGATTGAATCTCAAGGCAAAACCTACCATTAAAATATCCAAATCTTCTTTTTGAGCACCACAAGAAAATTATAACAAAGATAAGAAACACAACTAAAGCCACCTGATAGATATGATTTGGGGGCAGTGACTGCTTTGGGGCAAACTAAATAAGTGCAGATGCAGTCAGGGCCATATCTATCTATCTATCTAGTTATGAGTGTGTGTGCATATAGGGGGTATATAAAGGGGAATTCAAATCTGCCAGATGCTGGATGCTGCTGGATAAATAAAAATAAAAAACATGTCGCTAACAAACAGTCATCGCAGGATCATTAGCATCAGTTTGTGGTGTAATAACGGTTCATTGTGCTTTTAGCAACAGGTGAGAACTATCTGCAACTGCTCATGGTGCAACAACAGTTCATTGCTATTTTTTAGCAAATGGCTTATGGTGCTTTCAGCAACAGATTTTTACTTTTAGCCATCTGGAAAATTAGAATATTATATATATATATATATATGTATATATATATATATATATATATATATATATATATATATATATCAAAAGACACAATACACTCATGAAAATAAAAATTTAGAATTTTCTAGACTGGGTTAATGGTTGCACTAGACTGTATAAAAATTATATTTATAAGCTAATGATGGACAGAAGAAGATGACTCCAAAGAAAAAGTATTTTCATTTCCTTTACAAGATTAGCTTTGCTAAAATTTGGCTCAGCCAACAATGACTGGAAACCTAAGTCACATGGGTACTTCAATAAGGTCCGCGTACCCGTGTCGCCGTACCCGTACCCAAAATGGGTACTTTGACACTTGGGTACCTATAAATCCAAACCGCTTAATTTTAATTTGATTTAATTTTTTTCATCTTACTTTTTATTCTATTTTTTGGATGTGAAAATTCGATTGATGTTCATATTTGACTAGGGGGCTGCTTGGTTGTCCATATGTTTAAAGTTTTTCATAGGTTTCTTAAACACACTGCTGCAAGAGCCGTTGATATTATTTTCTATGTTATTTATTTGTTTATGTTGATGTATATTCTTTATTTTGATACATATTTTCTAAGTATTTCTTATTGTTTATATATATATATATATATATATATATATATATATATATATATATATATATATATATATATATATATATATATATATATATATATATATATATATATATATATATATATATACGGCCGTACCCCCGTACCCAAGTTTTTTGAAAATGGTAAGTACCCGTACTCGCACCGGTACCCGTACCAGCACCCGTACCCGTACCTATGTGACATAGCTGGAAACAGGCATCAGCCTGTTGACTGCACCCAACACTTTGTGTCCAAGTTTGTTTACATCTGCACTTGTATCTGTAGCTATGTCCTCTAATTTTGATGCCAGTGTGGTGCCTGTATAGAAGTTTCTGCTTGTGGCAGGCCATCAGCTTATAAACTTTGGTGTAGTTAGTCATAGAAAACGTGTTTTTTTTCAAAAAAAACAACATGAACCTACTTCTTTTGAGGAAGCATCCAAGTCGTCGCATTGGATTAGGGCAATGAATGAAGAAATAGATGCACTACATGAATGTGGGACATGGAAAGTTGTTACTAGACCCAAAGAAAAGAATGTAGTAGGATCGAAATGGATTTACATAGTCAAATATAAACCTCATGGCAGTGTGGAAAGATACAAGGCAAGACTGGTGGCACGAGGTTTCACACAGCAATATGAAGAAGATTATGATGAGACATTTGTTAAGAAATATGGTTTCTTATTGTTGTTATCTCTTAATTAGGTATTATCTTAGTTAAGAGTTAGTTTATGATTAGTTAGGAATTAGCTTAGGATTTAGTTTATTTCTTTTTTTTCTCTTTGTCTTTAATTTTTTATTTTTTATTTTTTTATTATTATTTCTGCCAAACTAGCCAACGGCTAGTTCAGCTCATCTCTTTTTATTCTCTCTTATAAATGCCTTTGTAACAGTCTTTGTAAATAATGAGCTGTGTTTTACAGCCTTCTTATTGATTATTGAATGAGTATTGCACTTCTTTACTTGGCCTTAGTGCCTTTTTTAGCATTGTATGTATTCTTTGTGACTGTTATAGTCACTTTTACATGGTATCAGAGCCATTGGGCTGTTTTTCGAAGATTGTTAAAGGCTGCTGCTGAGATTTTATGTTGCTGGTTTGATTGAAGAGATTTTTGCTGGAAGATATAAATTCTTGAAGGCTTTTTGCTGTGGCTGCTCACCAACTGTTTGGTGAAAGTTCTAGAAGAGTTTCTCTTGACTTCCTTGGAGATCATTGTTTCAAATATTGTTCTCATGGAAGACTCCAAAGTCTCAATCGAAGGAGGAAGCTATTATGCTCCATACAAGCTCGACGGAACCAATTATACATTATGGGCAAAGTGCTTGGANTCTCTAGTGTGTGGAATGAGTTAGATCAACTAAGTCCCGAACTAGGGATGGACTGCAAATGCCATGAGATTAGAAGAAATGAAATAGATGAATTTCGGTTTTTTCAATTCCTTCAAGGGCTACGACCCGAATTTGAACAAATAAGGTCAGCCCTTCTTTCATCTTCCTCTCCTCCACTCATTCATGAACTTCTTACAAAACTAAATGGAGAAGAAACTAGAATGAAACTATCCAAAGAAATGGATAAAGAAAGTGTTCTTGTCTCTAAACAAGAAGAAGAAAGAGCCTTAGCCGCCTCTAGACCCGGAAACAACATCAAGTTTGTTAGACCTTCTCACTTCAAGAATCAAATTAGAGGAGAATATAAAGTTATTTGTCACTTTTGTCATGAACCGGGTCACATAAGACCTAGTTGCCCAAAGTTGAACAACATTGAAGGACAATCACGGAATCTTGGAGGAAATCTTCTCAAAGGAGGAACTTCATATCAAGGAGGGCAACACAACCGGGGAATTTCATATCCTCAAGGTGGATATTACAACATTAAACAATTTGATCAAAGAAAGGCCGCAAATGTTGCAAATGAAGGATGTGATCTCTCATCTATATCTACAACGTTGAATCAAATCATGACGGCCCTCCAACCCATGATCAAGGAATCAAATTCCGGAGCACTAGCAACAACAACATCCATCTCCAACACTCCCGGTATGTTTTCTTGGCTTTTAGATTCCGGTGCATCTTTTCATATGACACCAAATTTATCATCTTTGACCAATTTTGAACAAACAAGAAAAGAATCAAATGTTGTTACCGCCGATGGAACTTCTTTGAGTGTTAAAGGGATTGGGAACTTTGACAAAGAATTTGGAAAACAAAAATTTTTTGTTCCAAAAGTTAGTTATGTCCCTAAACTTAATCTTAATCGACTTTCTGTGTCTCAAATCTCAGATCTTGGATTTGATGTTGTTTTCTCATCAAATAAATGTTTGGTGCAGGATCACCAAACCGGGAGATTGATTGGGGAAGGTTTTAGAAAATGGGACCTTTACTACATGGACAATTTATGCATCCCCAAAGAAAAGTTTTGTCACTATGTTGAAAATGTGGACATCAATGTTTGGCACCAAAGATTAGGTCATCCAAACGTTAGAAAGTTGTCCATGATGAGTCCTACCAAGAATATTTGTATTGAAAATTTTAAATGTAATGATTGTATACATGGAAAAATGAAATCTGTAGAAACAAGCAACACACGAAGAGAGAAGAAGAAACACACGATATACGTGGAAAACCTCGTGAAGAGGTGAAAAACCACGGAGAAGCTCTAACTTAGGGGCAAACCGCAACCCTAGGAGAGAGAAAATCAATTTCACTTAAACTCAACAAGTACACTTAAGTGATAATATATAAGGGAGAGAAGGACTGCCGCCTAGGGTACCGAGCCACTCTCGGTACCCGCGCCCCATGGGACCGGGTCCAGAAATGGACCCGGATCCCGATAACACATATCGTCTAACACTCCCCCTCAA
>JAANDH010001639.1:0-38324 GCA_011799765.1 Nymphaea thermarum | reverse complement strand
TTTTTTTTTTTGCACACTGTAATGAATAACGTGGCTAGGGAACAGGGCCATCTTCACCCACATGCCTCAGCATACTCACCATCATGGCTTGCTATGGAATGTGTAAATAGAGGTGGGCAAGGAAAACTTAAGCCTCCACTCTTTTTTTTAAACAAGTTTGAAAGAAAACTTAGGCCACAACCTGAGGGTGATGTCGTTACTATGCCATTCCATTTCGTAAGTGGAACTAAGGTTGGGTATTTGGCCAGGCTGTACCAGCCTAAAGCTCCACAAAGCTGGGCTCCGATAGACCCAAAGATCTTGATGGCTGCCCAAGGTGAGCAATTATCAGGCTGGGTCCAACCATCAATTTTATGCGTGTTGAGTAACTTATTTTATGTTCAACCTTATTTAAAACTATCAACATTATCAAGATTTTCTAAGAAAGTGTTCAGGGATGTGCTAATAATTATTAAGGAATCCATTATGAATCTAGTAACTCTAGATCTCCTACCCCAAGCTCCATTAGGAATAAACTCAGCTCGAGATGGAGTTATCTGTTAAATGAGTCAAGTTCCAGCCAAAATTGAAGTCAAATAGTTAAAATGAGTGGAGCTCTAGTTGCAGAAGCTTGACTTGTGTAACTTAGGCTTGGATTAAGCACAGTACAAGTAGGCCTGGGCCACGAGCGGGGTACCCATCGGGTTCCCGGTACTCGGCCCGGTGGGCCCGGGCCCGATGATGCAGCTCGGGTCGGCCCGATCCGACCTGTTAACAATTAAAAAAAAAATTTCCCTGTTGTTTAATGGGAGTGAGGGCCATTTGGTTTTTCTTAAGAGATCACCCCCTTTCTCCATAGAGAATGAGAGTTGGTGGGTGCAACAGATGTGCACTCAAAAATAAAGAGAGAAGGGGGAAGTTGAGGTGTTTTTGGATTATTTTCAAAAAGGAAAATCCTTTTTGGACTTTCACTTTTTCACTACCTTTTTCTATTGTTATAGGGTGCTCCCCTTTCTAGTGACCGGGGTATTCTGGTCATTATAACCAGCTTTGCTTTCTTCATACTTTGTTATTGTGATGGGGATGCTTACGATAAGTTGTTTATAGGCTAGGTGTTCCCACTAAAAAGGGGCTACTTTGGGCTGACATTTCTTCCATTATAACCAGCTTTGCTTCTTCACGCTGACGTAGCTCTGTGAGTCTTTCCTGGTCCCACCAATGATAACAGCAGGTCCAGGCACCAGGAGAAAACAAGTATACAAAATTTAGCTAACTGGAACAATGAAAAGCCCCAAACTTGGTGCTTAAAGTTTAACAGAAGAAAGAATTTAATGGGCTCAAATTATTGCAAAAGCAAGCAAGAAATAACAGAAGAAAAGAAGAAAAAATATATGAGGATGAACATGGTGGTAAGAAGCAAAATAACGAAAAAATCTAAGTACGTTTCAAATGTATAAAGCAACTATCACTTTGACAGTGGAAAGTCTATTGTTGCAATTTACATACAAGGACAAATAAATGCATGAAGAAGCAATTGTAAACAATATCCAACTTGGCGATCCTGAATATACCTTGAAAATGAACAAACAGGCAGAGTTCAGTCCAGAAGTCAATGTGCTCAACCTGCCAATGCAGATGATCGACAGGCAATCAACTAACCAATGCTCAGTTCCAGAATTCGAAAAGAATAACATAGATGCCATCTTATGCCAAAAGTAATATTTCAGAGCAGTAAACAAGAATGATTTCAGTGCTTCGATGAATTCCACAAGCATCTGAATCGCATACTCAATCAAAAATAAATCTATTATTCAGTAGGTCAACAGAAGGCCTAATCAAACATGGTCGACAGTGCAAAGACAGAATCTAATGTCTGTGGGCCAACTAAAGAAGTGAGAAGGACATAAGGTGAAGATGAATGTTCCTTACTTTGCCGTATTTCTGGGAGAGGTCATGCATACAAAATTCATAAAAAAAAAGCAACCAGCTACAGAAAACTAAAGCAGAGGAATTTGCCTTATGCTATGTCGCAAGGTGCAGGTGAAGAAAACTGTTTATTAATTAAGAAAATTAATCTCTTTGGCCGTAACCGTCCGTTGTTGGGTATTGGGAAACCCTAGAAAGTGGTCTATAAAAGCCCAGCTTATCATTTGCGTAGCGTTAATTGTAAGATTAGCCAAGCCTGCACCTCCTAGAAGCAAACCCTAAATCTGTTATTTCTTCTGCTTCCTCCTCTTCTTCTCTATCTCTTACAGGTGCTGTCTCTTGATGCTCATCTTGGGGAGCCACTGGTGATTTGCTGCGCAGACGAAGGGCTGATCATAGGTATTGTTCCGCTGCTAAAATTCCATCATTGGTATCAGAGACATATCTGTCGAATAATGTGGTGCCTGTGAACACTATACTACCTGCGTATGCATGTGTATCCAATGAAGGGATTCCGCTTTGGTGCAGTTGGAAATTACCATCACTTCAACTTTGAGTAGTACTGTATGGTATGTAATTATGCTCCACAGCTGATTAACTAAATATTTCTCATAATGTTCAAGACCCTGACTGTAGGTGTTTGAATCCATTTCTCATTTTACTTGCATTTCACAACTACTGGAACTTTTAAGTCACATGCACCAGTCTCATAATTGTGAATTTCTCTGCAAGGGAAATCTGTACCTAAATTAACCAAAATTTTACTGCCTCAGAAGGGCTGAGAAACACATGGACATCGGTATTCAATTTCACACAAACAGGAAAACTATCCCCCGAAAGAAAGTTTGCACACTTAGTCTGCATGTGTTGGATAGGAAACTATTTCTTCTTTGAAGAGTGAGGTAGTCAGTATGATGTTATAATCCACTATTCAGTTTCCCTTTTGCATTAATACCATGTACTGATGTTGGTGACAGACCTGTCAAGTGTCAACAAAATATAACAAGGACAAAGGGTCCCCACCCCAAAGCCATTTGTAGAATTGGTCAAATGGCTAAAATAATCTGAGGGATGCGATCTACATAGTTTATTTAATAAATAAGACCCTTTGAAGCACATTATTTCAAAGTGTAAATGGGAAATTAAAGGCATAAATATCAATAGTTCACGCCACTGCAAAACTTTATGTGAAAAAGAATCAATATTCATTTTCCAAAAGCATGATAAAAAGATTATAACAAGAAACATATCAATTCTATTTCAGTTAAAATTTTAGCTCATCGCACAAGCTATAGATCACTGGGATATGGCTTCATAAAATTTGCCAGGGAAACAGATGCTGAATCTGCTCTAGATAATATGCAAGGACAGGCAATGTGCAGCATGCTCTGATTTACATTTTCACGTTTATGATTTAAATCTTGTGTACCAATGGAAATTGTACCGCTCCTTTTCTCAGCTACTGCAAGGTAGAATCATCTGCCTGGAATATGCTCATGGTCCTCGGCAGATTTAAGAATCGAAACCTCAGTTGAAGCGTGGTTTTTCTCAGGTATAATACGGTGAACTTAAAAAATACGGAAAAAAATAGTAAATTTTTAGAAGTAAAAAAAAAAAACTAAAAATGAGGGAAAAATAAAATAAGTGAGAAACTAATAACACAAACATCAAAAGATAAGCAGATTTACAGTAAATAAAAAATAGAAAAAAAACTGTTTTGCATTAAAAAATGAAAAAGTGAAAAAAATGCTTTAAAAACTTTTTTTTATTTTAAATGTTTTTTTCAAAAAAACTCATTTTTTTAAGTTTTAAGTGGCAATTTAATTTATCACGTTTTTTCAGGTTTTGTTTTTTAAATAACGTGTTTTTTGTGACTACAACTTGAAGGCAAAAATTGAAGATTGAGGTCAGTAATCTTGTCTCCTTGCTATGGTTCCCGGACTGATAATCTGTTTGTTTCAAAAAAAGCTGGTGGTGTTTGTCCGTGAGAAGTATACTACAATGACTTCAGACATATGAAAGTTCTCATTAATTTTGAAGGATTTAACATCACAACCTACGTTTTTTTTGAGCTGGGATTTGCAATTCCAGGTCACACCTTTTGAAGGAAATTGAACATCTCCACATTAAAACTAGATAGTGCCTCTTTTCATTGATATGTTTTATATACGCCTCTATCCACATCTAGTCTTTTTCTGCAGTAAATTGAAACGGAGTGGGGCCTGACCGTCTACCAAGCTAGAATTTGGTTTTACTTCTGTCTTTAACTTGCCAATCCATACCATCTCTAACCCTCTTATTGGCTTGACTGTTAGCCTTCATTGAGGAGACATGATAGCAGTGGCAGACAGAGATTTTTGGCTATGGGGCACTAGTACATAGTATGTGAAAAAAATTTCTATTACATGGACCAGCCCAAAAGAACATATGATATGTCATTTTGTAGAGATATCCTATTGAAATTATAACAAGTCTACCTGTTTAACCGGACCGTAGATGGACACTAGGCAGCCTGAAGCATCAATCTCACTTGCAGCACCAGCAATATGGGTGTTTGAACTATTCAACCTATTTACAGAAACCATATTTATTATGCGTAGAAGGGAAAAGTGAGGAAAGGCTCACACGTACACATTTGCTAAAAATTATTTGGTAAGCACTAAACAGTTTGAATACAAAAGACGCCATTAATGAGGTATCTGTAAAGCTGCATGGAAAGTGAAATAGCTATCTGTAAAACCAACCAGTTACCAGCCCATTTAGAAAATGCAAGAAGAAGATACAACTCATCCACTAACCTGTTTAACAGAGACTAATTTACAGGATTGCTCCCGCAACAGCGATGAAAGTACCCTCGTTTAGCAGGGAGATGTCCACGACCTGGTCAGACGAGGGCAGTCCATCGGCCAATCTAATGTCTAGGTCCCTTGCTTCCCCCCTCCTTTCCCTCTTTGTTCTCAAATCACTAAAACCCTTAAAGCACAACTAAACCCCTAAAACCCAGTCACGCATCCATGGAAATGGAGGCTTGCACAAGATGAATCCCTCTTGCCTCAATCGCAGGCTTACCTCCTTGGATGATGGCTCGTTTCCCTCTTTGTTCTCAAATCACTAAAACCTTTAAAGCACAACAAAACCCTTAAAATGCCAGTCACACATCCATGGAAATGAAGGCTTGCGCAAGATGGAACCCTCTTGCCTCAATCGCAGGCTTACCTCCTTGGATGATGGCTCGTTTCCCTCTTTGTTCTCAAATCACTAAAACGCTTAAAGCACAATGAAACCCCTAAAGGCTAAAACCCCGTCATGCATCCATGGAAATGGAGGCTTCCGCAAGATGAAAACCTCTTGCCTCAATCACAGGCTTACCTCCTTGGATGATGGCTCATTTCCCTCTTTGTTCTCAAATCACTAAAAACCTTAAAGCACAATGAAACCCCTAAAACCCAGTCACGCATCCATGGAAATGGAGGCTTGCGCAAGATGAAACCCTCTTGCCTCAATCGCAGGCTTACCTCCTTGGATGATGGCTCGTTTCCCTCTCTGTTCTCAAATCACTAAAACCCTTAAAGCACAACGAAACCCCTAAAACCTAGTCACGCATCCATGGAAATGGAGGCTTGCACAAGATGAAACCCTCTTGCCTCAATCGCAGGCTTACCTCCTGGTGAATGTTTGGGCGCAACAATGGGCGGGGAAACATTAACTTTTTGGTTTTGCTTGGAGTTGTGTCAGTGTTCACTGAGGGGCCCAATCAAATTCTGGCATGGGCAATAGTGGCTGCAACCCTGGCGTGAAACTCCGTTTTACATGGAGCTTTACTGGGCTGGCGTGGGCAGGAGCCCACACGTAGCTCCGCTACTGCATGAGAGTAGGATTCGTTAGAAACTAAGCTTTGTCTGAGATATTTATTATTCACAAACTTGGTTCATTCCCATTCCAAAGAGAGAATTCTGCATGCTGGGAATGCCAGACATGTTTTGTTCACATCTAATAGTCTTCTAGTCCCCATTCCTCTGCTGTTGGGCAGACATACTCTTAACTAGATCTGTAGCAGTGAACAGAGAGTTCGTAGAGTATAGGAGGAACAGTTAAATGGTTATTGCCGTTATCTGGTTACATCACCAGTCTCCCCCCCCCCCCCCCAAACAAGAAAATTTAGCACAAATTTTGATAAAATTGATTGAATTAAGACATAGATGGACCGAGGAATTGCAAAGGGTACGGGTTGATCCAGCAAAGTCTTCCAGCATAAGTCGACACCTTTTGCTTCCAGTCAGAAAGTATCAGATATGGACTCTGCATTTCTAACATGTCATTCACTTGAAGAGGCACCCTGGGATACTTAGTTGGGAAACCGCCATGGTACCATCCAAAATCACTAGCAACCATCCTCAACTCATCCTCATAATCCGAAACCCACTAATAAAGTTCTTATCAGGAGCAGAGTCACATGTGACCACAAAATCTATTTGTTTTTATATTGATTAACCCTAATCATTTGCTTGTTTATGTATTGAGGGCCAATTACTCAAATGTGGTGCCCCACAGTCATTTTACTATGTATTGAGGGGTTAAAGTTTCTTGAACTAGTGCCTCTCAAAACTTCTTGCTCTTCTGTTGGTCGCTCTGTTTGCATATGAAACCATTCTTGCACTCCTTTTGATCTCGATTATTATATTCTGACATTGTCGTATGGTTGAATTTTGTGGCATGGAACAGATCTGCTTCCTCGGGTGCGGAAAATGAGTATTTTATCCTACTGCTCAGGAAGAGAGCTAAAGCCGCTCCCGTCCTCTTATCCCTTCAAAGTTAGGCCTGCTTTGGATGCCTCAGGGTCCGCTATGGCAAGATCTGCTTCCTAGTTTGAAATTCATTTTTTGTCTGCTGATTCTTTTCCACTTCACCGTTTCCTGCATCCCATGACCCATCCTAGTATGATGTATTTTAAAACATTTGCTCTCTCCTTCTACTTCATGTATCAAATCCTTTTCATTTCTTGCTAATTGTAACTGGAATTGAATAAGAAATAGAAATGTACGAACCTGTTTCATTGGCTTATACAGTATACCTTGCAAAAGCTGAAGTTCAGAGAAAATGAGTGTAAACAGGTCAGGTTTGGCATTGAAGATTTGCGCTCTGCTATTAGAACAGATCCAATTCAAGTCCAACATTTACCTGAATTTGACTCCTGTCTGCAGCGTGAAACAGGTCGTGCTCCTCCATCTATGCCAAACCCACTCCAAATTAAATTTCCTGATCATTTAGCTGAGAAGAATCGGCCCTTCTTGGTATAGAAAAACACAAGCTGCTGCTGTTACCTCGATTGCATCTTTCATCTCGTCTTCTGACAACTATCAGAAAGGAAAATATGTTGTTTCCTTCTTCCCCTTTTACTATCAAAGAACTCTTTGGCCAAGACTGCATGAAGTTCAAACGTGGCCTGTCCAATCTCAGCCTGACCTTGACAGGACCGATTATATCTTTGAATCATTCTTCTAAAATGTAGATGGATTATTTTACATGGGTATATTTTAAAATTTTTATAAAATGTAAAAGAACACACGTTTTCGCTTGTCTCGTATATGAGATCTTACCACCCTATGGCTGCTCCCGGAAAAAGAGAATTGGCTGCAGACAAGAAGTGTACTTAAGGTTTGTTTGGCACTAACATTGTGAGAGTGTTGTATGAATCTGTCTTAGAAGAGGAGTATATTCATGAAACATTTGTACAATAATTCAAAGAATCTTCCCCATTTTTAAGAAATATTCATGAAATACTCACACGGCATTCACAATGCCCATAAGATATGTGTTCTTTTGCACAATATGTGTGTGTGTGGTTTGGTATAATGGCCATAAGATTAGAGTTCGTTTACTTTGTTCTCAAGTGGCCCATTAAAGGATCATGACCCACTGGACTCGTTAAGGAAACAAATAAGGCCGAGTTGAAGTTCTTATAAGCTCGAGCAAAATTTTTCTTGCGTGGTCACCCTGACCACCCATATGGGCCCGGTCACTAGTAGTCCAGTTTTTCCATAATGACATATGCTCAGTGGCGGAGCTACGTTGTAGCTGGTGTGGGTAATTGCTCATATGTGAAGCCCCGTTGTGTTTTTGATAGACTAGGAAAAGTGTAAACATGATTCTTGGTGGAATATTTTGATTAATTAGTAAAACTAGACAATTTCTACTTAGTTCAGACTCGCAACCGACAATGGCCAGATCTACCACTAAGGCTGAGTATCGATCAATGGCCTCCGCTTCTGCTGAATTAACTTGGATCACATACATTCTTAAAGACATCAAACTGTATCTCCCAGAGCCGCCAATTCTCTATTGTGACATGCCCGCCCTTCAAGTGTCTATCAAACCAGTTTTTCATTCTCGAATGAAGCATGTTGAATTGGATTATCATTTTCTAAGGGAAAAGGTTGTGCTCGGTCTTCTTACAACCCAATTTGTTCCATTGACTCAACAGGTCTACCTTCGAATTTTTAAGACGCAAACTAGTGCTTTCTATCCTGCCGCCTAGTTTGAGGGAGGCTAAAGACAATAGAGGCACTATCAAAGGACTCAAGAAGGAAACTCCAGCCAGCCATGAAGATGGAAACAAAAAGGAAGAAATCAGAGAACTCACAAAAGAAACTCCAATCAGCCATAATGATGGAAATAGTAACGACAATGCCAAGAAGGAAACATCATATGGCCAACCGTATGAAGACAGTAATACAACGGCTGGCCAAGACAAAACTACAAAAGATGACGATGCATTTGACAAACAGAGAGGCGAAGCAACTAAACGGGAAAAAAATGACTGTAAATTAGATATTGTTTCCTCCTGTAAAGATCAATGTAAACCCTGTAAATCAGGAAATAATGATGCATGTAATTCTATTATAAATAGAAGAAATATCCAGGCCTATCGACAGTATGAACAATAGCTGCCTTTGTAAACGTAGGTGTGAGTTTACACCGAACCACGTTAAAATTAGGCATTCCTTCCTTGAATCTCTGGTTTTCATCAAAATCAACCAATTTACTCGCTACAAATTCTTGCATCAACTAATAGGGAAAACATCGATTTCTCAAATAAGCAAAAGCCCGAATAGGAACGATAAAATGTGCGCACCAATTTAGAGATACATGGGAAGCCGAGGTTGGTGAAAAGTACCTCAGAATTGCAAAGGAATAATTCATTCAGAGTGATAAACGGCCAATTGAATGATGAAGAGACTGAGAGAGAGCAAAATGAGATCTCTTAGAACATGGATTAAAATTCTAGGGCTCCATTAGGCCGATAGGAAAAGCACACAAAGAGATTGGGATGAGGATCTACCAAAGAAGCGAGAGAAGAAGGAAAAAAAAGAAGAG
This sequence comes from Nymphaea thermarum, assembly GCA_011799765.1. Classification (NCBI taxonomy): domain Eukaryota; kingdom Viridiplantae; phylum Streptophyta; class Magnoliopsida; order Nymphaeales; family Nymphaeaceae; genus Nymphaea; species Nymphaea thermarum. Next base: position 29,045 of record JAANDH010001639.1, on the reverse strand, counting down.
GAACACAAAAGCACCTATGTCTTGCAGCGAGAATGACCATGACTTCCTCTCTCTTTTCTAAAATTGACGAGTATATCCCCTTCCCCTCTTGGTTGGATATGGAGTCTCCTTCCCTGATATTAATATGAGTCTAGGTCTGGATCTTGACGTGCAAGAGACGGTTATCTAGTTCTGTTACTGCACTGCAAAATTTAGGCCTATGTCACCTGAGTGCGTGGTGCGGGTGCTGGTGCCGGTGCGGCACATCTCAAAAAATTTAGGTGTGACAGTGCGGTGAGAGTATTTTATTATTTTTAAAATATAATAATATAAACCATAAAATTATTAAATAACAAGATCAAAGTATGATAATCGAACATGACTCAACAACTCCTAAAGCTGAACCTTTACCAAATCACCTGAATCAGCGGTGAATCAGCCTATTCAAATGGAAACAGACCTCTTCAACATTTAAGAATTAACACATGGTTCAATTCGAGGACGACACACAAAGCATAATCATGGCTCCAAGTTTCCCAACACTTTATATTTTCAAGTTTATTCATTTTTTTGCTCTCTCATTTTTTCACATCAAAGAGAGATCATTTTAACTTCGACACAACTCATAAACGATTCTAATTTGATTCAGCCGATTCACTGAACTATTGTTCACATCAGAGTGCCAACAATGAATTCATTGCTGTCCATTGGCTTTGAGATCAATATTTCACTATTTCCGATTAAAAACAAATCACTTTGAGATCCATTGGCTTGAACAAGCCATAGATGAAACTATTTGACAAAGCAATCTTTCAAACTATTTGATTTTCATATATGATAAACCAAACGATACAACGTAAAAAAAATATTGTGAACAAAAGCAAATAAATAATGTCAGCCAATAAACTATGATACCAATATACCATGGTGCGGCTAAAAAATTTGCATTCATTCTTTGCTTTCATTAACGGCAAAGAGCAGCCAATAAAATTTCAGAGCAGTACTGCTAACCCCACCATGTTCGCAAATGTGATTTCAAAGCAGTCATGACGTATGAAACTTGCAAAGAAGGAGAAAGCAATCAAGCATGCTTAACAAGTTATATCATATATGATGCTAACCAGTAACCTATACTACCCTCTGTAACAGTAATCGAGAGAGAAAGTCGGCAATACGCAATAGCCATTACGGTAATACCATGTCCTAAGAACAAGGTCACAAATATATACAAGTCCATGCTTGAATCAGGTTTTTCTCTACGAATGTGACTTGCAGAATTTTGAAAATGTTAGATTTTAAACCATTCATGAGAAATTTTCCACCATTTTAATCCAGGTATCAAGGATTCAAGAAAAAAGATTCACTTCCCTGGAATGTGGCACCACTTATCGTCAAATCAGGAGGAGCAAAGCCTGGAACAAGAGAAAAAGGAGAACCAAGGAAACGAAAGTCAGCCGCAGAAAGTGACCGCAAGAAAGGTCAGCAAGAACCTACAGCGGCACAGTGAAGACAATAGAAACAGAAATAAAGAAAGGAAAAAAGAAGAAGAATGAGGAGAAAGATGGCGGGAGAAAACTAGAGAAAACAGGGGCATTGAAATTTGAACGAGGGTTGAGGTTGAGGAAGAAAACGAAATGGGGAAAACAGTGGAGGGAGACAGACGGCTGGAGAAAACGAAACCTGGATGCCGCCGCAGCCAACGCCGGTCGCTGGACAGAGAGGAAACTACCGCCGGTCGCCGGACAGGAAGGAAGCTACCCCGGTGGAAGGGATAGCAGCAGAGAGAAAAAACGAAGAAGGCTTCAAAGGGGGAAAATAAATCGTGGACTCATGCCCGACTAATTTTGTTCATTTCTTTAAAAATTTGAAAATCTTAAAAAACCCTTAGACATTTTTTGACGGTTTTCGGTGCGCATCCAGGTCGCACCCTTAATTCGCACCCGCACCTGATATGCAAATATAACAGAAACACAGACATGTGCTGATATGCAGCAACTAAAAAAACGACATCACACGAAAATAATATGAAGGAAAACAGTAAATAATACTAAACAACAAAACAGAAAAAGATCAGTCGACCATGCTCAACCCCAGAGAGCATCAAACGAGAAGGGGAAACCAGCAAATCAAGCACGAAAACGAGAGAGCAAACCAGGAAGGGACGAAACGCCAAAGAGAAACGCCTGCCACCGGAAGGGGGCTGAATCTTGGCGGAGAGAAAAAATCAAAGTGGGGATGAATCTCCCCCAAACAAAACGACTTTTCGCGCCTCAAATCGGCCTGAAGGTTGCCGGAAGCTCGCCCCAGAAGCCCGCGCCGGAAACTCGCCGGGAGTTGGGAAGCTCCCACGGGGCAGGGAAAGCAAACGATCAAAGGAAATGTAATATTGTAATCATTTAAGCCAGCTGGATGTTGGCAACTGGTTACCATTTGCTCATAGAGGTTTCTTCTGTACAAGGATGAGTTTCTTTGAAAAGAAATAGAGACCTCTTGCTGAGATTAATTTGATCACAGAAATTTGAGCATCTGCTATTATCGAGTTAAGTTACCAAGATTTTCCATATCAGGAGCGTAATTCAAATAATAAATGCAAAGGTTAAGGGCAATGAGATGATTATACCATTGAGCCATAGAAATGCAGTATGCATCTTGCTATAAGAACACAATGCAGGAATAGATATTTAGCAACATGGAGTAACCATATTAGCACAAATTAGACAAACCATTTGCAACCGGAAGTTTTCAAAGATCCAACCCATGCCCCTCTCTTTGATGCCCATTCTTTCAGTCACTCCAACCCATCACAAAAAGATTGGAACCAAAGTAGGAGCAAAGCAATCACCAAGGTGAGCCAACAGTTACACACATTTGAGACAAAGTTTATGTTAAATGTATAGAATTTTGTATATAGACAGATCCAAATGAGACAAGCTGAACAGCCCTTGTTCCGCTCAGCTTCTGTATACTTGTGTACTCCATCATTGCAAGGCTTTATGAAGCAACACTGATGGAGCTGAGCTCAAGAGCAGCTTCTCTCACATGGGCTTACTAAGATGAGAAAAAAAAACAGTAATTCGCAGAAAGAATCCCTATAAACAGGAGACAATGATAAGGACTCTACGTCACACTATTAGGAGCACAGATAGGATTGGGAATAATGATGGAATCACATAGTCCACATGGCAAACATGCTGGCAGTACCTGCTTGCCTTACTCCACCTTTCTATTTAGTTCAGAAGGAAAAGAACATAGAACCCTAACAAGGTATACAAAAATTTAAATGCATTAACAATAAGAATATTCCTCAAATTACATATAACTCGACACAGGGAGTTGTATCCAATGGACCAGATGGTAAACCAGTTTCCTAGCATTGAATTGAATGTGTGCATATCAATCATGTTGATCCATGCTATCCATATCAATGGCTTTTATCTAGGCATTGACCATAGTTTACCTGAAACTTCTATCTGAGGAGGAGTCCCACTTCCCTGAAAGCACATTTTGGAAACCAAGCTAGATAGTTGATGCTTCTCTTAAAGAAGGGGAGGTTGAAGAGAATTGTTTCTCATTTACAGGAGGTTCATTTCGTTGGAATGGAAAACTCAGTTATCCATTAACATATTTTCACTTCCGAGTTTTCAAGGATGGAATGCAAGTATCTAGGTTAGAATTTATTTTTCTGCTTTATTGTCTATGTATTTTATTCTTTTATTCTTTATTTTTTTATTCTTTTCTTTTAACCTAATGCTCTAGCCATTGGGAGTTCCAACGGCTAGAACAGCCTCCTCTACTTCTTCTCTTCACTCTTAGAGCTGCCCCTAGTACAAACTGAGCTGTGTTTTACAGCCTACACTTTCTCCACTTGGCCTTAGTGCCTTTTTAGTATTATATGTATTCTTTGTGACTGTTATAGTCACTTTTCACGTGGTATTAGAGACATTGGGCTCATTCTTAAAGCTTGTTAAAGGCTGCTGCTGAGATTTTATGTTACTGGTTTGATTGAAGAGATTTTTTGTTGGAGGATATAATTTCTTAAAGGTTTTTTGCTGCGGCTGCTCACCAACTGTTTGGTGAAATTTCTAGAAGAGTTTTTTCTTGACTTCCTTGGAGATTATTGTTTCAAATATTGCTCTCATGGAAGACTCCAAAGTTTCAATCGAAGGAGGAAGTTAATATGCTCCATACAAGCTCGACAGAACCAATTATACACTATAGGCAAAATGTTTGGAAATGCATATCAAAGGAAAATATTTATGGGGCTTCATAAGAGGTATGTATATCCCTTCCACTCTTAAGTTGACCAAAATAGAAAATGGGATTGAAAAACAACTAGATGGAGTGGAAAGACAAATATGCTATGAATGAATATTACAAAAAATTAGACGATTGGGAAGCTAAAAATTCAAGGATTAAAGAATGGATTTATAGAAGTATTGAACCTAGGATTGCCCAAAACCTTATGTATTATGAAAAAGCTAGTGAAGTTTGGAAATATCTTAAGGGAATGTTCACCCAAAAAGATATGGCTCAAAAGTATCTTTTGATTCAGAAGGCCCAAAGTATCAAGCAATGAGAGAAAAATGTTAGAGAATTTTTTATGGAAATCTCTAGTGTATGGAATGAGTTAGATCAACTAAGTCCCGAACTAGGGATGGACTGCTAATGTCATGAGATTAGAAGAAATGAAGTAGATGAATCAGTTTTTTCAATTCCTTCAAGGGCTACGACTCGAATTTGAACAAATAAGGTCATCACTAACCTTGTAGGTAAAACCAACTAGTTGTCACATGAATGACATCAGTTGTTGTTTGCATCCCACTGCCGATTTACATGGTGCGCACTAGTGACATATAGCAAAGTGCATGTGTGATTTGTGCATTCTGTATCTTAAGGTTCATAGAGTGCACTTGTTTTTTTATGCAACTAGTGGTGTCTGGATTCATCAACATATATAGGGCTGTATCGGCTTCCATAAGGGGTTGACGTACAAGGAATTAAACCAAATACTGACCGGCCTTCTACCAGTCGCTGGTCCAACTGGTTACTCTAAATTCCTTAGGCAAGGGGGTGATAGGTTGTAAGAAGATAATTTGAACAATGCATCTTAGGGTGATCAAGTCGTAACCTCACCGTTTTGTCTCTTGAGCTTTCTTGAAGTGTTGTCTTTCTAAGACTTAGTGGTCGAACCCACCTTCAACTCATAGAAGTACTTGAAAGTTACTGAATCGTGAAATTGACAGCGAGGTCACCTTCAGTTAAAATAAAATTGCTTAAAAGTTAATGAAACGTGCTACAGGTATTTTGTTTGCTTGGAATAGGACTTGCACAATACAACATAAGATGAAATTCATGCATGGACCACCAACTAGTGGTGGATCCACATACAAGTAAAGGAGACACATGGCCTCGTTGGCTTGCCTGAATTTCCTTTATAATTATACATATAAACATATAAGTGCCTATAGTGATTTTTAAGTTTATATACTTCAGACCTCTGTCTCTTAAATTTCTGGCTCTGCAATCGCACCAGCATTGGACGCATAGATTCTAAAAGAAATAATGATGCTAATGACTGAACAAAGAAACCTAGATCTATGCCCCTTAATGAATCAAAGCACCACTTTGACCATCGTTTGATTTTGAATCTCTGAAACCAGAATTTGATATCCTTTTCGATGATCACAGGGCTTTTCTTTGATTTTTATGAAGACCAGAATGTTTTGAGACTCCATGAGATCACCTATGATTGAGAATTTGGGAATGACACAAATCTAAAGTGTAGGCTCCGGTTCTATTTCCCTTAACCTAAAAAGATTGACCAACTTTGTGTTTACTTACAGAAGACTAATTCAAGGACATGCAAAAATTATCTTTCTTGCTCCTTTTCAAACAAAAAACTACATGGAGGTGTCCCTCCATACTTAAAAATTTTTTGCTTCACAACTGGTTGGAGAACTGAGGTCTCCATGGAACTCAGCCCAATGAGTAGAACATCACGGATGTTGAGACAACACTAACCCAATTTGTGTCTATTCGAAAACCTCAAACCAGTGGCAGAGCCAAAAACTTTTGACTGAGAGCCATTACTCATCGGGATGCAGAGATCTTCATTTTCAGTTCCATTGAACATGGTAAAAGGGCATCTTGCTGGGTCTGAGACTCATATTGAGGTGCACTGACCAAAGTCCAGTGCGGGCATCTCATATGGCTGGACCTAGGTCTGAATTCCCTCTTAGTTCAAAATCCAAAGGCCCATAGAGTTAGCTGGCTCTGCCCCTGCCACGAGCTAACTTGGAGTCACTGCGTTCAAATAAAACCTAAGTGAACCAGCCTCTTAATCAAAACCTGAACATATATAGACCTGTACGACCACAAGATCCCAATTGAGCCCCACACAAAGTACACATGATTAGGGGTATTGGCTGCATTGCCTCAACGCATGACCACTAAGATAGATACAATTATGACACAGATTGCATTTGTTAGATATGATAATGGCGTCACTGGATATACCAAACCTTGTCAATTACATGTATGAGACTGTTTGATCGACATTCCCAAAACACCCAGAACAGAACACCTATGTGGTGTATCCAAACTCATGCAAACAATGGAAAGGATGGACGTTCCAGAACACATGGAATGACACAAAACAGTGTGTTCATTTTGTGCATTTGTGCCCATAAAAAACTTCTAAAAGGTCAAGTTCCATCACTTCAATAGATAAAGCAAGGTGAGGATCAAAAGGTTGCGAATACTTGGCTAGAATCAAACCTTCAATTTTTCATGTCTCCAACTATAACTATTGCATTAACCTCTATCAACCGGGTGACCCTATTCATGCTAAGAGAAGTAGAGTTGTAGAAGTGATTCACGCATGCTTGGGGAAGACTCGACTTCAAGGTTTAGGGTAAGGGCGGAGCCACACACACACACACACACACACACATATATATCTATATATATATATATATCTATATATATATATATATATAAAATATATATGTATGTATAAAGAGATATGCACCAAAATTTGTGGTTTGTCAAACTAAGAATCTTAAGTCAGAGACAGTGGGGAACTGAAGTATGTTCCAACATATCCATAGCAAAAAAAGGAATAGTCTCGAACATAAAAGGTTGAATGACCTTGTCTTTGTTCGATATAATATGAGGTTGAAACAAAGGTGATATAGGCATATAGCTTAAGCCTTAATTAATGTTTACATTTTTTGTACAATATATTTATATGAAATTATATACTAACAAGTTTTCTCTTATTTAATGTAGAGAATTAGAAAAATCATTAGCAAGGAAGCACACATCTCAGTTTGATCCTATCAGTTTGAAAAATTTTGACGATCTAGAGCCATGAATTGAGGAAAAACTGACTACAATATTTGATGATGAAGATCTTGAATACTTCAACCTTGAAGCTAAAGCAACAAAAGGCTTTGTTGATGAAGAAGAGTCTGCTTCTGCTGGTGCTGAATATGTTGGTGAAGATCTGCCAATTTTTTATGATGTAGAAGAAGATGAAGATTATGAATGATAAATCATGAATGAGAGTCAAGTCAAGAGTGCTTTCATTTTATATGTATCAAAAACTTAAGAGTTATGAATCTATGGTTGTTGAACACTTGATTGAATGTTTTATCATTTTATGGCTTATGCTTTGTTGAATAATATTGTTATGAATTTTGATGTTTATGAATGATGAACGTGTAAGTTTATAACAATAATAAGTCTTTCATTATCTCAAACATGTTTTCTATCAAGGGTTTATTATTTTTAATTTTTCTGATTTTTTTATGATTTTTTCGATTTTTTTTAAATTTTTTCTGATTTATTAATAATTTTTTAAAAAATTTACGATACGGTTACGATACGTTACGATACGGCGTATCTTAAATCCCTGACCGATATGGCTTACGATACGCATTTTACAACATTGGTGCAGGGTATAGTCAAACAAAGAACTTCTCTCAGGCGGATGTTTTCAAGTGATGATTGGGTTGCATATCCACATGTCTATAAAAGAAAGGCTATGACAGTTGTGGATACCATCTTCGATGCTGACTTTTGGGAATCATGTGTGCACTTATTGAAGATTTGTGTACCTCTAGTGAAAGTCCTCGGATTAGTTGATAGTGAAGATAGACCTTCTATTGGATATTTATATAAGTCTATGGATAGAGCCAAGGAGGCCATTAGAAATAATTGAGCAAGCAACCACCCACCAAGTAGGGGTGGGCATCAGGCCAGGCTGGGTACCGGGCCTTGTCCACCATGTTCGAGACCCAGCCCGACCCGTTTTGTTAACTGGCGGGCCAGGTCTTACAGTCCAATAATGGTATTGTTGCTTGAAGCTGTTTCCTTCTTTTTCTTTTCCCATAATCCAATAAATACCAAGAGGATTCACATTCTTCATTGGATTCAAAAATAAGTATTGGACCAAAACTATAGACTGCATCTAAAAGAAGACAGCAGATTTGACTAGCTAATTCCATGTGTATGCACCATCACATTAGCCACAAGGAAAGAATGCAGTTACCTACATATGTTGGTCAAAGAAATGAATACATAACCCTGTCAGATGGGCAAAATTTCTGTTCAGCATATGCAACAGGCGTTCCGCATTGACACACAAATATTTACCCAAGGACCTTGCTACAATGTGATAGCAAACAGAATCAAAGATTTGTAGTCACATACTAAATAACAATCTCATAGTACAATCCTACACATATGCATGGATATGTTTACAATTGCAAGTAAATTGCAAGTACGAACAAAAGTTCATCTCATCTTCCAAAAAAGAGAGAGAAAATCAAATTTCATATGCAAGGAAGCAAGACCTAAAAGAGAATGTCTGCATACAAGCAAGCAAACACAAATTGTCGTACTGGTATAGACAAACAAAAAACATGACATAGAAGATCTGTTAATTCAACTCACTGTGTTTTCTTCAAGATCAGATAAAAGCACGACTTCAGTAAGTGCCTGCAATTTCAAGCCAATAATCATCCCATAAGACATTTCTGAACACATACCAGATGGTGGGGAACCCTTCCAGAAGCTGAGAAGAAAACTGGTTCCAATGAAAACTTTGACCAATTCAAAAATAAATAAACATACAAGCATTGCCTGCCTGTCATTACCTAAAAGCACTATAAGCCATTTATATACAAGTGAACAACAACAAAATTGAAGAAGTTATTCATTATAATACCTACTTTATTACAAGTTATACATTATTACTCACCAAGTCATTTGGGGATTTTCTGTTTTGCATTTGATTTAGGGATTGAGATTTTGTTCAACCTATTCAGCAGTCAAGCAACTTCTCAACCCCTCCCTGGTCCCTCTCCATATTTAGGAAAACTCCTTTTTTAGTTTATACTGTTATGTTTTCGTTCTTATTGGTTTGATTGAACCAAAAGGAGCCCAAGAGTCATCTATCCACTTAGACAAGTTTGAAACTTCTGTACGCCCAGAATTGCATGAGAGGATCAACTTGAGTTTTATCTTCTTTTTCCTCGCCGTGGATATCACCATTTCATCATAGGGCACTGTTACACTACAGAAACATTATGGGCAACAAACGCGACCTTNAAGGTCGCGTTTGTTGCCCATAATGTTTCTGTAGTGTAACAGTGCCCTATGATGAAATGGTGATATCCACGGCGAGGAAAAAGAAGATAAAACTCAAGTTGATCCTCTCATGCAATTCTGGGCGTACAGAAGTTTCAAACTTGTCTAAGTGGATAGATGACTCTTGGGCTCCTTTTGGTTCAATCAAACCAATAAGAACTAAAACATAACAGTATAAACTAAAAAAGGAGTTTTCCTAAATATGGAGAGGGACCAGGGAGGGGTTGAGAAGTTGCTTGACTGCTGAATAGGTTGAACAAAATCTCAATCCCTAAATCAAATGCAAAACAGAAAATCCCCAAATGACTTGGTGAGTAATAATGTATAACTTGTAATAAAGTAGGTATTATAATGAATAGCTTCTTCAATTTTGTTGTTGTTCACTTGTATATAAATGGCTTATAGTGCTTTTAGGTAATGACAGGCAGGCAATGTTTGGATGTTTATTTATTTTTGAATTGGTCAAAGTTTTCATTGGAGCCAGCTTTCTTGTCACCTTCGGGAAGGGTTCCCCACCATCTGGTATGTGTTCAAAAATGTCTTCTGGGATGACTATTGGCTTGAAATTGCAGGCACTTACTGAAGTCGTGCTTCTATCTGTCTTCTTTTCGATGCAGTCTATAGTTTTGGTCCAATCCAGTACTTATTTTTGAATCCAATGAAGAATGAATCCTCTTGGTATTTATTGGATTATGAGAAATGAAAAAATGAAGGAAACAGCTTCAAGCAACAATATCATTATTGCACTGTAAGACCCCGCCCGAGCCCACCAGTTAACAAAACGGGCCCGATTGGGCCTCGAACATGATGGACCAGGCTCGGTACCTGGCCCAGCCCATCAAATATTTGAGCCGAGGCCCGGGCCCGATAGACCGACCCGGACCGTGCCGGCCCCATGCCCACCCCTGCTCATAACAACGCTCAGAATCACGAACCAGGACGAATGCCTGGGAGAGAGCAGAGAACCAAAAGGCAAATGAAGGGTTGGAAAAAAAAAGCCGAGGTATTCCCCTTATAAACGCAAGAAGGTTATGGAGACCTAGACGCGAAAGTTTCATCAATATGTGAGGATTTGGATTCAAGTCCGGGTAGATCATGATAATTTCCAATAAAAAAATGAAGGTAGCGTCAGCAAGGGGTAAAAAGTAAACAACTCTACCGACAGCCATCCCTGGATCGTCCAAAGTCATTTACTTAGTGAATTATTACTCAATCACATTGGTGTGTCTCTTGGATCTCAGTCAGAATGGACTTGCGAGATCCAAAACGATATCTAGTCAGACTCATTCTCTTGGTATCAGACCCGAGATCTCCGTTTTGGAGCAGACCTAAATTTTGCAGTGCAGTAACTGAACTAGACAACCATCTCCACGTTCTGATCCAAACCTGGACGCATATTAATATCAGGGAAGGGGGCTTCATATCCAACCAAGAGGGGAAGGGGATATACTCGTCAATTTTAGAAAAGAGGGAGGAAGTCATGGTCATTCTCGCTGCAAGACAAAGGTGCTTTTGTGTTCCTCTTCTTTTTTCCTTCTTCTCTCGCTTCTTTTGTAGATCCTCATCCCGATCTCTTAGTGTGCTCTTCCAATCGGCCTAATGGAGCCCTACAATTTTAATCCATGTTGAGATCTCATTTTGCTCTCTATCGGTCTCTTCATCATTCAATCGGCCGTTTACCACTTGGAACGAAGTATTCCTGTGCAATTTTGAGTTACTTTTCACCAACCTCCGCTTCCCGTGTATCTCTAAATTGGTGTGCATATTTTATTGTTCTTATTCGGGCTCTTGTTTATTTGAGAAATCGATGTATATATATATATAAATAAATATATATATATATATATATATATATATATATATATATATATATATATATATATATATATATATATATATATATATATATATATATATATATATATATATATATATATTGCATTTGGGTATGTTAATTGATCCAATATTGTTTTAACATGGATGCTTGTAATCTCCTACACCTCCGTACTACCTAAACATATTTTAGAATCCTTGGGTGATTAGGGCATATGCCCTAACACCAGGCAAAAAGCAAAAATAAGTCAAACATAAACAATAAAATAAAAACACATTAAGATCTCGACAAAAAAGATTGCAAAGTGATTTAATCTTATACCAAATAAAAAATAAACAATTACATGATAAAAAATAAATAAAGCAAGGAAACAAAAATAAATGAAGAAAGGAAAAAGTGGTATCTCCTGAAGTCTCTGAAGTACTTAGTCTCAAAAAAACTTTGCCTAAAAAAAGTAGCTCATCTCTAGCTTTTGGGAACAAAAACCAAATCTAGACCTTTAAGGCTTAGCCTAAAACAAACCTAACGTGAATAAAATTTTGCCCAACATGCTCTTTTCTGCCTACGAGAATGCAATATATAGTAAGGGTTTTCCCAACTTTAGCACAAGCTTTTCAGCCTTGCAATTTAGTGTTGGGTCTCTCCCATGTCTTCTCCATTTATAATTGTTGCGATGAGAAAACTTTTTCCTCATAATTGGTATAAAATTAAATTTTTTACAAAAAGTCATGTCATACACCAAATCAAATCATTTCTTAACATATTGACATTTAAGGAGATTTTTGTTGTGAAACCTTATTTAATTTATCAAAACTACTATCAGATGAATCTGATTTCTGAAAATGAAATTTGAATGGAATAGACTAAGAACTTTGACCATACATGCAAAATTTGTATCAATATTTGTCCACAAAATCCCTATAAAATGATGACCAATATATTAAGAAAATAACAAAGATATTTATCTCTATCTTATTTTATGACTGACACGATATGGAAGAATTTGATGCATATTAGTAGGTGCTTAGTTTTTTTAAGATTCCAATGTAATTTAGAACACAAGGCGATTTGCATCCTCATAACTACGCTATGCATTTGACTTTTTGGGCAAATGCTATATATATATATATATCCCTTATTGGTTACTCTCATTTATTATGTACAGGTAAATTTGTAAACCAGATCTAATTGGATATTTATTTAAACTCAATCTGAATCAAATCTAACTGGATGCAATTTCTTATATTTGCTTCCAAACTGATCAATTTCTTAATTGAATGTTGATTTCTTTTTCATTTCCAAATTTTTTGGAGCAGTTTGGCCAGATATCGGCTGATCCCACTTTGATCCAACTGAGTTGGGTACTGACTTTCCCATCTAGATCGGAGGTCAGCAGGACAGGCGCAATGCCCCTCCCAGATTTTTAAAATTTTAAAACTTTACATGTACAATTTAAAAATTTTAGTTTAATATATATAAAAAAATTGAAAAAAGATATTTTGGCTTCAGGTAAAATTTTGAAACTATGTTGGGCCGTTCTAACAAAAAAATTCCAACTCAATCACTAGAGATCAAACTGACATCATCCTTTTTTTTTTGGCATTGCTCAACTTAAAGGACCTCTCTTCTTTCTTCTGGCTTCTTCTCTTTGCCTCCATTGGGATGTATGCTTCTGTCCTCATGCTTCTCTCTCTCTCTCTCTCTCTCTCTCTCTCTCTCTCTCATACACACACATACACATTTGCTATCATATTATGGTCTCTCCGTTAGCTTGGTCCAACGGCCAGCTATGGTCTCTCTCTCTCTCTCACACACACACATACATATAATTCTACATCCAATGTTGTCGAAGGCTACGAAATTTACTGTAGTTATTAATTCATAAATACAAATCTTAGAGTTTTAAATAGGCTCATTTGTTAATCATGTGTACGAATTTGTTTTTTCCTTACTCTTTTTGTTATTATAATTATGATCATTCCAAGCTGATTTATATGGTTGGATCCACAAGAAACAACAATAAAATCAGAAGGCATGCAGAGTAAAGTTGGTAAAAACTTCAGCCAATAAAATTTTTTTGCGCCCTCTGTCAAATGCCACCGCGATTTTCACAATGAGACAAGGCTATGTATTTCAAAGACATTTCCTAGGTTGGTTTGCCCTTTGTCCCATTCTTTAAGTTAGTTTCTAACCATTATTTATACCCAAACTACGTTTACTAATTTAAGAATGGAGTCTTTTTTCTCTCTCTCTTTTTTTTTTGTTTTTTTATAATATTATGATAACAAATTTTGAACAAAAAAAAAAAACAAAACACAAGTTCAAATTAACAGGCCAGCTCCAAATTTTGGTCCCCCGTTTGAAAGAACCATACTCCGGCAGTTGACCTTGACTTCCCTTTTTTTAGTTATATATATATATATATATATATATATATATATATATATATGAAAAAATTGTATGAATTAATATTAGAGGACAAAATGTCCATCACTTTTTTCTATCTTGTTTTCCTCTTCAACATCTATGTTAGATCAAATGACACTTATTAGATGGCTAGGTGACTTTGAATATATATATATATAGAGAGAGAGAGAGAGAGAGAAAGAGAGTGTGTGTGTGTGTCTGTGAATGATTCCGGTCACGTAGAGAAGGATTTTGGCCAAGTTTTACTTAATTCTGATGACGACGAAGTTCATTCCGAACTTAACCAAATCCTGATCTAAAGGTTCATTAGTTTATTGTTGGGATCAGATCGAATGGCATCTGTTGATTATAAGTCATGGAAGATGGCATGGCTGCCATTCATCCACATATCCATACAGCAGAAAAAAATTGTTGGCATCATTGGTATTTCGAACCATAATTAGCAATGCCGGTCCTTTTCTAAAACGACCCAATAAAAACGTTAAAAACAACAAAAATGGAAAAAACTGCTTTTTTCATCTTTTAAAAAATCCCAAACGAATTTTCTTCATTGTTTGTTTTTTTAATATTTTATACTATATTTATTTAAAATTTGAAATTAAAGTTAAATTATCTATTTTCATTTTTGTCACTACTAAAAGATCATATTTATCATTTTATGAAATTATTTTTTATGTTTTCTTGTTAGTTTTTATTTATATTACCTTTTCCTAATTTTTAGGTTTTTTTTCATCATTTTCTCTAATTTTCAGCTTCCCTAGAAAATACTCGAGAAAAAGTTTAGTGTTTAAAACCCGTTAACAATATCTATATCTATAACCACCACATATAAAAACTTCCACAAGACGAAGCCATTCTGTATGGCTATTCTCTCCACTCGCTTCCTTTGATGGTTTTGCTCGATTGCAAAGCGGGTTAAGTAAATTCTATTGGTGCATAAAATTTTCATCCTCCAGTATAGTCATTCTTCCAGCCCTATATATATATATATTGAAGTGCATGGCCAGGAAATCCTAACCTTGTTCTTGATTTTGATGTATTTTTTTGAGAGAAATATTACGATTTCGTAAGAACTTCAGCCTTATGAGAGAGAATATATATATATATATATATATATATATATAATATTTCTCTCAAAAAAATACATCAAACTCAAGAACAAGGTTAGGATTTCCTGGCCATGCACTTCTAATTTTGGCACATATATAGGCTTGTGAAATGGATCTTTCAAGTCGCTGTAAGTATAGGACAACAAGTCCGCGCCTACTGGGACCAAACCACAGCATAAACGCGTCCGTTTTCATCAGTACATTGAAAGCGAAGCAAACGAAGAGAATATTATTGTTGGATGAATATTTTGTCAACAAGCATCTTTAGATCTCTCTCTCGCACGTTATGTACCTTGGATCTTAGGGAGAAAGGTTTAAAGTGACAAGATAACTAACACTGAAGTCTATCTAGGGTTCTTGTCTCCCGGAGTGAGGACTGGTAGGTGATTTCTATTCCGAATCATCGGGCATCAACACTATGTGCTGCAAACAGATATTACTAAAATCCATAGTGTACGTGTGAGGCTGGTGGTGGCAATTGCCTACACAGGCCCACAAAAGTGTTCATTTTCATATTGAAACTCCCTAGCTGTTTCTCATATACATACAAGTGCCATTTAAAAATCAGCAGTGCACCTTAGCCAAAATTTTATGACTCTGCCCCTGCCTGCCTGTGTACCAATGTTTTTCACAAAACTACTGATATATATATATATATATATATGTGTGTGTGTGTGTACACACACATAGGTAAATTATTGTACTAATCCATGAATTTGGGAGCCCAAGTTTTGCACATGTTGAACATCAAACAAGGGTAAAGTGGTAGCTGCATAGAGGGAAGACATGAACTAGGCCGAAGAGGCCGGCGACCCGTTTGGGGTTGAACACTGGCTTCGAGGCTCGACCACTTGCAGACCAGCCGCGACTTTGTAAGGGTGTATTTGTCCTTTTGGAAATCAGTTTCTTTTTTTTTTCCTTTTCCATTCTTGTCCTCATGAAGGGACCTTTGGCTTTTTGATATTAAGGGTACTTTGGTCATCTAGATAGCTCAGCACTCTCTGGTGTCCGAAATTGCAACCTGCTTGGTAAAATTAGGGTTTTAGGTTTATTTTGCATTCATATCAAAGATGACATTACTTCAATGGATGCCATAAGGAAAATTAATGGGAGTTAAGTAAAGATAAATTCCCCATTGGTTCAATTGTGAGTTGGGTTTGCATTCAAATATATTGCCAATGCCCAAGTCTTTGGGTCCCTAGTTCGCTCCACTTGAACTAATTGTCTTGGATGTTCTTAAGAGCAGTAATGGAAACTGAACAATCTCTATCTGTATTCTTCATTTTAGTTATGAATCCACCAATGGATCGGATTTTACTCAATTATCCGTATTGAATCCAAGAAGGCCTAGTCAGGTCTGTAAGTACAACAAGATTCATTTGCTGATTGGATTTGGCTTCCATATCCTGTTTTTCGTGTCTGGCACTTGAATCTGGCACTTGTATAAATAGCAGATCTTATGGTGGTCATATTAAGATTCTAATTTCAGAACAACTATCTTCGTGTCTGGACCCAGATCCAGGTTTGTGAGGTTTCAATTGAGTTGGACTCAGTATTGCCAGGATCCAACCCGAACAGACCCGTTTAGATTATCCCCTACTAGTCGTAATTAGTCAGATTGGGATTTGAGTTTTAAGAATCAATCAAAAGCTGGCTCATAAAAGACTAGGAACAATCTTCAAGTCTAAAAAACATAAAATTCCACATAAAAAAAATAATATCCAGCCGACTGCTATCAGATGAATTTTACAGGCCAAAATCAGACCCTTGATTGACAAAAAGTTATCCACACATTGGAAAAACGTAGTTCTCTGATAAATTCCTACTTTATATATATATATATATATATATATATATATATATATATATATATATATATATATATATATATATATATATATATATATCTGTTTCTAGTTATGTACTTATTCCCCATGACTTCGTTGCCCAACAGATCTGAAGATAAAGATGCCAAACGTGAACTCAAAGTAGCACAAGCTCGAGTTGCTTTTCAAATATTCTCAGAATTCATGAGATTTTATTCTCTTTGTTCTTTATCTCATGTCGATGAAGCAAACATTTACCATCAACTGGTTAGGACTTAGCAATATATTTAACACTATATCATTTATTATTATTATTATTTTCCCCCTTTTCCGGGAGTGAGGGAAGAGTATCTTTATCCACTGCCTGGATGAAAGCAGAAGCAAGCCTTCAACCCTCATCCAGCCGTTTTCTTCTTGCCGACATGATATAGGACTGCGTTGGTGCCTATGATGGGTGCACACCAGCTAAATGCAATTAATCTCATCTATTTAGCACAAGGTTTCATGCTTATGCGACTCGAACGAGCAATTGGCCGCCGGCTAGAGAGGGTGCATCAAACCCTCCGGCGTTATTATCTTTTCTTTTTCGGCAAAGATGGCATTCTACCAAAATAATCAAATTCATCAGGAAAGTGTGGTTCCCTAAGACATTGCGCAGGATAAAGAAAATGTTCAAAGCAATGAGAAAATGTTCAAAGCAATGAGATTATGTACAATGCAACAAATCCACTTTAGGAAGGGAAGGAGATCCTCAAAGTAGAGAAAAACAAAGCCTTGTTCTTTCTTCTATTCTTTTTCCTTTCTAGAGTCCCCTACTCTTTACTTACTTTATGTTATAAAGCTGTCACGGCCGCAGACATAGTCGGTCCGCAGAAACAGCATCCCCTTTGACAAATCACTCGTAAAAGGAATTCTCTCTTTTATTGTTTGAGTAGGCTTTATTTTGCTTTGCAATTTTTAGTGGGTAGGTGCATGCTTGGAAGATAAAGTGCATACCTTATTATAAATATGATATGGTGACTAGTAAGAAGCCTTTAGGTTGAGATATGTAGTGATATGAGATCCTATGATCTTAGATCCATGGATTTAAGCTCACACTTCCAGTGGCGGAGCCAGAAAAATTGGCTGGCGTGGACAGGTACCTTGAAAAATTGGCTGGCTGGCGTGGGCACCCCATCTAACACCTATAGCGGTGGTCTTCGTCACCGCTATTTGATTTCGGTCACCGCTATATGTTATTTTGGGCTGGCGTGGGCAGGCGCCCACACCTGCCCCACGCTGGCTCCGCCACTGCACACTTCCCTCCCTCGCCATTTGATCTTAAAATCCATGGCTCTTAACATGTAGCATAGATTTAAAATCCATAAGAATCTCTCAAAACACACCTTTTTATACAACCTTGGATCTAAGATTCGAAGCTATCAAACACAAACCCTTAGTGTTATGAAAGTTGGGACTCCTGGAATCATACACTTTTGACGTTCCAATAATTGTGGGTATAAACTTTGCAACATAGTTTGGATATGCCAAATATATCTAGTATAACTAGATTTTAGAAATTCCCATGTATAATAATTTTTGTTATGTAAATCAAGATGTATCAATCAGGAGCTAAAGTAGGAGAATCGTTTGCCCGTTTCTCATTTATTTTCCATAATTTGCAGTTTGTGCCGCCAAAGTAGTATAATGGCGCGGAACGCTAGTGGAGCCAAAAATTTTGGACGGAGAGGGCACTAATTCGATATCTTTATTTCTTTTAAAGACACTTATATATATAAACAATCAAATATAACATTAACATAAAATTAAATTAGGTTTGCTATATATATGTATATATATATATGTGTGTGTGTGTGTGCGTGTGTATTTATCTATCTCTTCCTCAGCATATGATACTAGCAATCCACCCACTCATAAGTTCTTGATGCATTGTCGATGATTCCCTTAAAAACTCTTCATGACACCCTTAAATATGAGTGGACATCGAATCGAGTACTCAATGAGTATGAAGTTCACGGTCAAGCCCAAACCGATAACTAAGAAGGTTGCTGGCATGGGCTTTGGGCCAACCCGAGCACGACTTTGTCAAGCCTTGGGTCAGACCGACCCAGCCCAATGTCTCTCACCAGGCCATTCCAGTTTTATGTGTAGCCAATAATTGATGGCAATGTTTCTGCACAGGAAGAAGTGCAGATTTAGATTATTGATAAAAAATGCATTATTAGCATACAATGGAGCATTACATATAATCAAGAGAATATGTTAGTTAAACCATCTGATTTTATGCACTCAATTGTAATGTAAATTTGAACAATTGGCTGTGACAGCTGACCAAACACGACAAATGAGGCGTGCACCTATTATATCAATCAAGTTATTCTTTGTGAGCCTGCTTTATATTATATCATCAGTCCCACCAAATACCACATCTCTTTTTAATTCTTTGTGAGCCTGCTTTATATTGTAATACTTGACATTTTTTGTCTTGATACTTACTCGTCATTATGCTTTGTTCTTCACCATCACTTCACATCAAACAATATTAGACTCATCGGCTCACTCGCAAGGTTGTCTAGTCTATCATGATGGACGGTAACGATCAAAGCCATCAGCAAAAAACCCCACTTTGCCAACGACCATGGCCGTCAACACAATGTGTATTTGTTGTAGTTATTGTTTTTCTCTCAATTAATCAAACATGAATGAGGCCAGTTACTCTTATATATATATTAGAGAGAGAGAGAGAGAGTCATGGAAGCTTTTAATATATATTTCTTAAGCAACATTATGAGATACAATATGATCAATTGCCCAAAAATAGGAATACTATATGGAGATGAAATCTCTCTCTCTCTCTCTATATATATATATATATATATATATATATATATATATATATATATATATATATATATATATATATATATATATTAGGACCTTCTAAAGTTTGTTTAGAGTGATAATAAATGAGCTGATGTCCAAGTTTTTGAAGAACAAGAACGTATTGCAGTGCTAAAAGACCAGCTTGTATTGTCAATGTCGATAGCCTCCTGCGCGCTCTTTTCTTAATCTAATTTCCCTGCACCCACAGAAGGCAAGAATATAGTCAATACGAGCATGTGAATGATATTCAGACAATGCACACATGGTTCACACAACCCCTCAGATGAAATTTGCCTTCCAGCACAGTGGAGGCATCAAGTTCATTAGTCATACCATTACTTGCTTAGAGAGTATACGAACATTACTTCCATGAACTAGATTAAGATGATGTATTCTATAACTTAGATTCCTATTGAACAGGAGATTCAAGGACAATATGTGCATCTGGTTCATGTTTAGTCAACATGTAAGTGGCAAGTTTCATTAATTTTTAGTGAAATATGTACAAAACATGGTTAATTTATTTCATTTATTTAAGTGTAGACTACATTGGAAACATGAAGTTAAATGAAAGAACTTAAACATAAAAATATGTTTTTTTATACACCAACATCCTTCATACCTCAACCTCCTCTTTCTATTGCCTGTTGCCTGAGGAAATCTCTGATGAGTCTCTCTGCTCTAGCGAACAGTTCGTCCGCTTCTTCTACCTCCTCTTCCACCCAAGTGTGATCACTAGAAATGGTTGGAATCTCTATCTCACCATCTCCTTCTTCTACCTCCTCTTCCACCCAAGTGTGATCACTAGAAATGGTTGGAATCTCATCTCACCATCTCCTTCTTCTTTGTTATCTCCTGTAAACAACAGCAAAAAGCAAAAGTCAAAGTCAACATAAAAAATTTTGTTAATAAAAATCAACTGAAACAAATTATATAGTAAAGCTGAATCATAATAAGAGAAAATGATATACCGTGGGATTTGCCGCCAATGCAGAGGCGGCAGCAGGCAAGAATGAGGGCAAGGACCACAATGACCAGGGTTATGGTGCTGGCTAGAAGCGCGACAAGAGTCATGTTTCCCATTCTGTCGTAGTGTAGAAGCACACCAAGAGCCAGTTTTCCCATTCTGTAGTAAGAAACAAGTAAAGTGGTTTAAAATATATAATAAATACTTATTTAAAAAAAAAAAGAGTTTGCAAGCTAAATTTTTTTTTAAAAGCTTCTTTGTGCGTTTGATGGCTAGGAAAAACACTATTCATTAGGTTTTTTTCTTTTCTTTTTTGTGCGGTTTCAACCAGCATTATCAAACACTGGAAACTTTCACTCGCTCAAAATTGATTTCCAGGGTAAATTTACCCTGACAAAAAAGTCGGACCCGTGAGGGTCCGACCTTTTTCTGACTATTTTTTTGTTGCCCGTTAGTGCTTCTTCCATCGTATTCCTCTTCCATAGTCAATAAGGTTGTGGGCAACAGTGATACTTGGTTACGGGAAAAAAGTTCATGTTTTAGTAACCTCAAAACAACCTCAGAAGAATAACTAATAGATAAGTTACATAAGAGAAATTCGAGTGACAAATTTTACCATTAACTGAGTGGCTAAACTGCTACACTGGCATGACAGTCACTTATTGACTATTACCACTCAACCTGTTCACTTACACATTCAGCTGTCAAAAAAGAAACACTGATACGAAAATGAAGATTTCAAAATGTGTACATAACTTGATAGTCCTAGGATTAGAAACCAACCATAATTAAATAGGCCATACTATTGCAAGTTTGCAACCTTAGAATCCAATATTTTGGTTATTGAGAAACATGCATAATGTCAGGACAGGAAGCTAGATTGATTGGAAGGAAAAGGAGCTAAATGCCAAGGCAGAAACGGCTGATGCTTCACAAGAAGCTGTCAGCAATGCTGAGTCCAGGATACAAGGAGCTAGAGACTCAGCTGCAGAGGTGTATGACTGATAAAAATGATCTTGAATTGAAATTAGAAGAGGTGCAATGAGGATAATATCAGAATGGTGAGTGCGTGCATTTGACTAACTGGTGATTCTTCGGTTTTCTAAGCAAACTTCCACTCAATGAAAGGAGCCATTCTGTTGACAGAGACAAACCATCACATTTTATCATTGGTTAGTGCATCTTCAATTTTAACTTGTATTTATTGTTAAGGCTTCTTATTTGTAAAGGAATTAGTGTCAATGATTGTCAACTTTTCAAAATGCAATTAGGAATTACTACTTTAAATTGGGAATCCTTGATATGCTTAACCACATGCTTATATGGACATTTGTGTCTGAACTCTGAAGATGCATGGACATATGGCCTTTTCCTTGCATGCATGGACATATGGACTGGATTCAGTTCCTGTCGGGGGCACATACATATCTGGTCCCTGATGCATGTACTTATCCTAAATAACCTGATCTGAGTTCTAAGAAAATTTCTCAACTAAAGAATTGAATTGATCGGTAGGTTTATTGTCTTAGAGCAGAAAAAAAATGACATGAGATCCATATCAACACAAATGTTTGGGTGAACTCCTCAGATAAAATAGAATGAGCAGAAACTCAACTAGAGAAGCACATAATTTAAGTTTACATAGATTTAGGGTTAAAGCTAAATCGTCAACAAAATGCGAAGATGCAATGCGATTAATGAGCAATTTGGAGTAATGTCATATGAACCCATCATTTGTGTTTTTTTTTTTTTTTTTTCTGCTGGCGATGCTCTCTGAGGATTGGCAGTTTCCCTCCCCCTTCCATAAGGTCTCCAAGCCTAGTGAATCTCGGCACGATTGGGTGGCCTCTTATGTCCTTTTCTCTTTGAATCATCTTCAAGAGAAGCAACATATCTCAACAGTAATGCAGGAAAGTCCTATGACTGAGTCGGGCAAGAGAGCGAGAGAAGGCAAGTCGGAACCGAGGGAAATAGCGGGAGAGGGGGAGACGGGTAGAGAGAGAGAGAAACAGAGCGAGAGGAACAATTTGATAATGCTCACTTATCGGCACAGATGGAGAACACTCTAACTGAACATTTTACATAAATATAAGAACTTGCCCCTAATTAATATCCACTAATATTGTCCTATTACAAGATACATGTGTAGCCCTAAATTAATTAGGCAACCAACAGCATATCCAGAATTAAAACAAAACGAACTAGCGTACAACAACCAAAGTTCTCAACAAACAGAGGAGATCAAAAGGTATAAGGAGTTGTTCGGTTAACGACTTTATAATCGTTCCCCAAAACAGATTCCAGGTTACATTCCACATTCAAAACCTGGACCCTGCGACTGGAACTCTATTGATTGTAGACTTTGAAATCCATGCGGACCTAGCAGCTTTTAGAGATCACAAAGAAGATAGTTTTGATTAAACATGTAAAGCTAATTAAGAAGTGGACGTACGCCAAGAAGAGTTCTGCCAACTGACACCGATAGACTCAAAATAAGAAGTGGACGTAAGCCACGAAAATTACAGTCGGTCACATTTGACCGATAGGCAGGGATGATTGTATCATCGTTCCGCTTGATGCCATCAACCAGGAAATCGAATGACCTGCTCTTGTTTTGATAAGCGGCCTCCAACACTTCCATGAAATAGAAAATGTAGTAATAGGTTGCATCCTCCCAAAATATTCCTGAAGCCTGTCAGGGT
Organism: Nymphaea thermarum; assembly: GCA_011799765.1. Taxonomy (NCBI): domain Eukaryota; kingdom Viridiplantae; phylum Streptophyta; class Magnoliopsida; order Nymphaeales; family Nymphaeaceae; genus Nymphaea; species Nymphaea thermarum. The sequence continues at coordinate 5,664 of JAANDH010001639.1, read as the reverse complement.
CGTTGCCTTACTCGACGCTGGTGTGATGGCATGGGCCAATGCCTTCACCAGAATATCCGTGAAGTTTTGGATGAACCTCATGCTATATCTCGACACAGTAACCACGCCCTCGATCTTACCACTTGAATCCACCAACGATCATAATGGTTATCCGGGTACCTGCAGCCAAATGCAAGAACTGAAGTTAAAGTAGACCTTCTTTTTAACTCCTCTTTGTCCCACGTACTCTTTGACCTGTATATCTATATTCTCTTATTTTCACAGCCATCTTTTCTACCTTAAAATCGGTCAATCTCAGGATGTTTGGACTTAGAAAGCTATGGTTGTAGTGTCCATAGTGTGAAGGCAAAGAATCATTTTGAGAAAGAACAAAAACGACTTTAAAAAATTAAGATATTAAAAAGAACATCTCTTTTTAAATAGTTTTCAAAACGTCCCAATTCCCCCTTTTTTTTGTGTATATATGTTACGTGCACCGATTGATGCATGCAACTCACTTTCCCTAAACAAACCCTTAAAACGTATGTGGTCAGTTGGGTTGAGGCCATATAAACAATCCAAAACAACAAAAATATAAAAGGTAAAAGAAGCCAAAAGAAAAAACCCTTGATGTGGAAAACCACAGCATTAACCCCCCCACTCCGTTCCTAAGGACAATGACACAGCTAGTGAGAGAAAACTGAACTGCATGCCATGGCATCTTGTAAAGGGAGTCAAACACGTGGACAATGTGTTGGACCCTGGACTTAGAGTGCGCTTATAATCCAAATTAAATTGGCAAATCAATGATCAAATTATACCTGAAACTTGGCACTAAAGGTTTTTCCTGTGCACCAACTCCACAGTAATAGTCTTCCTCGCACTTGAACAGCTCTTCCTTTGCCTTGTGAGTGAGCCAAGCTAGCCAAAAGGCTACCCCTTGCTCACACTCCCGGTCGTGCCATTTGCCTATGACAAACAGCACGAAACAGATGGCATTGAGCACTGCACAGGTGTTGTACCTCCAGCCCACATTGGTGTCCAGAACGTATGATTGCAGTGAACTTGTCATAAAGAGGAACCACTTAACAAACACTTTTTGGCCCCTGCTCTTGTCAAACTGGTATGCGTCGACCATGATGAAGGTAAAGGTTGTCCCAGCTACACGGAGTGTGACCACTGCAAAGGCTAAGCACAACAGGATGAACAGAGTCGGCATGAGCTCAGTATATAGTTATTGGAAGCAAGGGCGGAAATTTTGACTAGGGTTGAAATATCATTTTTTAAAATTTTTATATAAAAAAAGTATATTCTAAAATGAATATATAATTTTTTTTTTTAATTTGAGGTGGAACCAAGGCCCAAGCGAGTCCTACATTGGCTCTGCCCTTGACAGGAAGGTGTAGCAAAGGATGGAACTACTGACACAAATGTATCATCGGCGTATTTGGCAGAGTGCTCCATTTGGTGTTATGAACCTAATATACAAACTTTTTTTTTTTTGCACACTGTAATGAATAACGTGGCTAGGGAACAGGGCCATCTTCACCCACATGCCTCAGCATACTCACCATCATGGCTTGCTATGGAATGTGTAAATAGAGGTGGGCAAGGAAAACTTAAGCCTCCACTCTTTTTTTTAAACAAGTTTGAAAGAAAACTTAGGCCACAACCTGAGGGTGATGTCGTTATTATGCCATTCCATTTCGTAAGTGGAACTAAGGTTGGGTATTTGGCCAGGCTGTACCAGCATAAAGCTCCACAAAGCTGGGCTCCGATAGACCTAAAGATCTTGATGGCTGCCCAAGGTGAGCAATTATCAGGCTGGGTCCAACCCTCAATTTTATGCGTGTTGAGTAACTTATTTTATGTTCAACCTTATTTAAAACTATCAACATTATCAAGATTTTCTAAGAAAGTGTTCAGGGATGTGCTAATAATTTTTAAGGAATCCATTATGAATCTAGTAACTCTAGATCTCCTACCCCAAGCTCCATTAGGAATAAACTCAGCTCGAGATTGAGTTATCTGTTAAATGAGTCAAGTTCTAGCCAAAATTGAAGTCAAATAGTTAAAATGAGTGGAGCTCTAGTTGCAGAAGCTTGACTTGTGTAACTTAGGCTTGGATTAAGCACAGTACAAGTAGGCCTGGGCCACAAGCGGGGTACCCATCTTGTTCCCGGTACTCGGCCCGGTGGGCCCGGGCCCGATGATGCAACTCGGGTCGGCCCGATCCGACCCGTTAATAATTAAAAAAAAATATTTTCCCTGTTGTTTAATGGGAGTGAGGGCCATTTGGTTTTTCTTAAGAGATCACCCCCTTTCTCCAGAGAGAATGAGAGTTGGTGGGTGCAACAGATGTGCACTCAAAAATAAAGAGAGAAGGGGGAAGTTGAGGTGTTTTTGGATTATTTTCAAAAAGGAAAATCCTTTTTGGACTTTCACTTTTTCACTACCTTTTTCTATTGTTATAGGGTGCTCCCCTTTCTAGTGACCGGCGTATTCTGGTCATTATAACCAGCTTTGCTTTCTTCATACTTTGTTATTGTGATGGGGATGCTTACGATAAGTTGTTTATAGGCTAGGTGTTCCCACTAAAAAGGGGCTACTTTGGGCTGACATTTCTTCCATTATAACCAGCTTTGCTTCTTCACGCTAACGTAGCTCTGTGAGTCTTTCCTGGTCCCAACAATGATAACAGCAGGTCCAGGCACCAGGAGAAAACAAGTATACAAAATTTAGCTAACTGGAACAATGAAAAGCCCCAAACTTGGTGCTTAAAGTTTAACAGAAGAAAGAATTTAATGGGCTCAAGTTATTGCAAAAGCAAGCAAGAAATAACAGAAGAAAAGAAGAAAAAATATATGAGGACGAACATGGTGGTAAGAAGCAAAATAACGAAAAAATCTAAGTACGTTTCAAATGTATAAAGCAACTATCACTTTGACAGTGGAAAGTCTATTGTTGCAATTTACATACAAGGACAAATAAATGCATGAAGAAGCAATTGTAAACAATATCCAACTTGGCGATCCTGAATATACCTTGAAAATGAACAAACAGGCAGAGTTCAGTCCAGAAGTCAATGTGCTCAACCTGCCAATGCAGATGATCGACAGGCAATCAACTAACCAATGCTTAGTTGCAGAATTCGAAAAGAATAACATAGATGCCATCTTATGCCAAAAGTAATATTTCAGAGCAGTAAACAAGGATGATTTCAGTGCTTCGCCTTTGAATTCCACAAGCATCTGAATCGCATACTCAATAAAAAATAAATCTATTATTCAGTAGGTCAACAGAAGGCCTAATCAAACATGGTCGGCAGTGCAAAGACAGAATCTAATGTCTGTGGGCCAACTGAAGAAGTGAGAAGGACGCAAGGTGAAGATGAATGTTCCTTACTTTGCATACAAAATTCATAAAGAAAAAGCAACCAGCTACAGGAAACTAAAGCAGAGGAATTTGCCTTGTGCTATGTTGTTGCAAGGTGCAGGTGAGGAAAACTGTTCATTAATTAAGAAAATTAATCTTTTTGGCCGTAACCGTCCGTTGTTGGGCATTGGAAAACCCTAGGAGGCAGTCTATAAAAGCCCAGCTTATCATTTGCTTAGCGTTAATCGTAAGATTAGCCAAGCCTGCGCCTCCTAGAAGCAAACCCTAAATCTGTTATTTCTTCTGCTTCCTCCTCTTCTTCTCTATCTCTTACAGGTGCTATCTCTTGATGCTCATCTTGGGGGGCCACTGGTGATTTGCTGCACAGCCGAAGGGCTGATCATAGGTACTGTTCCGCTGCTAAAATTCCGTCATTGGTATCAGAGACACATCTGTCGAATTCAGGTAAGTGAAATTCGAATAATGTGGTGCCTGTGAACACTATACTACCTGCGTATGCATGTGTATCCGATGAAGGGATTCCACTTTGGTGCAGTTGGAAATTACCATCACTTGGACTTAGAGTAGTACTGTATGATATGTAATTATGCTCCACAGCTGATTAACCAAAAAATTCTCATAATGTTCAAGACCCTGACCGTAGGTCAGTTTGAATCCATTTCTCGTTTTACTTCAAGTTCTTATAAGCTCGAGCAAAATTTTTCATGTGTGAGCGCCCTGACCACCCATATGGGCCCGGTCACTAGTAGTCCAGTTTTTCCTTTCCCCATAATGACATATGCTCAGGGGCGGAGCTACGTTGTAGCTGGTGTGGGTAATTGCTCAGAGGCGAAGCCCCGTTGCGTTTTTGATAGACTAGGAAAAGTGTAAACGTGATTCTTGGTGGGCATATTTTGATTAATTAGTAAAACTAGACAATTTCCACTTAGTTCAGAGTCTGATTTAGGCTAGTTTGGTTGGGAAATAATGCAGCGAGCAACCACCCACCAAGCAGCCCCAAAAAATTTCCTGATGATTGACACTCTAGAACTGGTCAAACTCAAATCTAAAGACAATAGAGGCACTATCAAAGGACTCAAGAAGAAAACTCCAGCCAGCCATGACGATGGAAACATGAAGGAAGAAATCAGAGTACTCCAAAGGAAAATCCAGTCAGCCATAATGATGGAAACAGTAACGGTTGTAATCGTTACCATACCAAGAAGGAAACATTATCTGGCCAACCGTATGAAGACAGCTGGCCAAGACAAAATTACAAAAGATGATGATGCAGTTGACAAACAGAGGCGCAGCAACTAAACAAGGAAATAATAAACAGGGAAATAATGACTGTACATTAGATATTGATTCCTCCTGTAAAGATCAATGTAAACCCCGTAAATGAGGAAATGATGATGCCTGTAATTCTATTATAAATAGAAGAAAGATCCAGGCCTATTGACAGTATGAACGATAGCTGCCTTTGTGGACGTAGGTGTGAGTTTACACCGAACCACATTAAAATTAGGCATTCCTTCCTTGAATCTCTACTTTTCTTCATGGTATCAAAGCAGGACAACCAAATGGCGCAAAGCAATTCTTCTTCAAACATAGCGTCTACTCCAAGCAAATATCCTTACCCATACAATCTGAACGTTGCCAACTTTTTGTCAATCAAGCTCAATCAAAGCAATTTTTTGCTAATGCAAATGCAGATGATGGGGTTCATCGAAAGCTAGGATAACATCAGTTCCCAGCATTAAGTAACATGATCAAAGGAATAAAAATCATACTTAAATTAATTCATATGAACGGCTGGTAAGAACATATTTTGATGGTAATCAATATCCAAAGAAATATGAAATAAAAAATTGTGAAACAATGCACATGAGCTAGTTTACAAACATGTCTACTTATCTGATTTAACAGAACAAGAAGAAATCACTTACCTTTATAAGAAAGGAATCGAGGAATAACTTGAAAAGTTCAGTTGCTTGCTTCAGATGAACCGATTGTCCTGCATATGCAAGCACAGAACAAAATTTATTACAGTAATTTTTTATTACAGTCAATTGATCAAAATCCATTGGACCTGAATATGTCTTTGTCAGGACTGTAGAAATACGAGTAAGGAGAGGAAAAGAACCACGAACACACGATGTAACGTGGAAAACCCTCAACACGAGGGAGAAAAAACCACGAATGAGGAGGAGTCGGTGCTCACCAGCAACCAGACTTTCTCTCTCTTGATTATTTCATTTACTTCAGAAATTAGGGTTACACAGATATAAGTATGCCCTAACAAGGCAT
>JAANDH010001638.1:0-38379 GCA_011799765.1 Nymphaea thermarum | reverse complement strand
CCGAATGGATTCAAATTCATCACGCAGGCCTCCAAGGAAAAGAAAGGTACGGTCCATCCATTCCATCTCCCAGTGCCGGGCATGATCGGAACCACAGTCCCAGTTATCTTCCACATGATAATCAAGTTCTTCCCACTTAGTCTTCAAGGCAGCAAAGTAGGAGGCAACAGACAAGTCACCCTGTTTCAGGGCATATATATTGCGTTTAATCTGGTATGTACAGAGAACCCGTTTCTTGCGGCCGTACATCCTCGCAAGAACATTCCACATCTCAAACGACGTCGGTTTCCGTAAAATAAGAGGCTGAATATCAGCAGACACCGAACTGATGATCCAGACTTTCACCTGGCTGTCCTCCAACGCCCAGTTCTCCCATTGAGGGTCTGATTTGCTTGGTGCAGGCTTGGCGCCAGTGATATAAGAGAGGCGACCCCGGCTCGTAATCCCAATCTCTAGGGCAGCGGACCAAGAGAGATAGTTGTCTTTAGTCAGACGAATCGACGTGACTTGAACCGGCAGGTTCTCGCTCTTGGGAGCAACACTCGCGTCAACGGCCACATCAGTTTTAGGGGCGATCTCTTCCGCCATCACAAGAACCAGGGAAGACGCACCAAAGGCAGCAGCAAAGGAGAGAAGGCGGCACGAAACCCTAGGCGACGGCGCGCAACCCAAGGCGATGCCGCGATGCTCTAGGCGGCGGCGGAAGGCCAGAAACCACCCACGACGACGGCGACGGTGGAACAGGCAGAACAGGCGGCGGCAGAACAGGCAGAACAGGCGGCGGCAGAACTCTGGCTCTGATACCATGTAGAAACAAGCAACACACGAAGGGAGAAGAAGAAACACACGATATACGTGGAAAACCTCGTGAAGAGGTGAAAAACCACGGAGAAGCTCTAACCTAGGGGCACACCGCAACCCTAGGAGAGAGAAAATTTCTTTCACTTAACTCAACGATTACACGTAAGTGACAAATATAAAGAGGGAGAGAAGAAGTGCCGCCTAGGGTACCGAGCCAGCCTCGGTACCCGTGCCCCACAGGACCGGGTCCATATCTGGACCCGGTTCCTCATTACAGTATATTCTAACAGGAGGAAATGTTTTTTTTTTTTAAATCATGAAGATGAAGATGAAGAAGAAGATGGAGATGAGGATGAAAATGAATATGATGAAGATTATAAATCTATGGTTATGAAATTATGATATAAATTATGTAATTGTTGACTTGTGCTTTCCAGATTGATATTGTTATAAATTTTGATGTTAACGAATGATGAACCGCAACTTTATAACAATAGTAAGTCTATTATTCTGTAAAACATGTTTTTTGTGAAGAATATATTATTCTTGATTTTTACTGACTTTTTAAGGAATTTTTCGATTTTTTTTTCCCATTTTCTCTGGTTTATTTAAAAAAAAAACGATCCGGTTACGATATTTTACAATACGGCGTATCTTAGAGCCAAACCGATAGGGCTTACGATATGCTTTTTACAACATTGGTTAAGACATTATCAACATTGTACGAATCAAAGATCCATCCAGATGTCCATAATGGAAAACAATGATTTCGCTCTGATTTCACTACCAAAAATACAGAAAGTAATGTGATAAGAATATAGAAAATGAACTGCCAATGAAAAAGAAAGAAAACCTTAAAAATCGTCTGATTGTTAGGGAAAAAAAAAACTTTAAAATCATCTGATTGTTAGAAAAAATTCTATATTAACCAAGTGACATATTGACATGACGAAATTTTAAATATTATTCTTCTTAAAAGCTTTTCCATTTTCTCGTGACGTCCCATGTATAAAATGACTTGAAAACAGCCTTATGTTGAAGATTTTGAGACATCTTAAAGGGCTTATGCTCATGTCTCAAACAATAATAGTTCCTTGGTCTGTAGCCTTTTGGTGTAGTGGACAAGAATCGGCTAAGAGGTGGGCTAGGATCCACCAGACCAGACACTGGAGTTTTAGGTCAGTGCATTAGAATTTGCACTAGAACCATGTTCCAAGTACAAACTTGGTGACTGACACACGTGTTCTTCCAGAGGAGAGGTTTGTAGCCCTCACGAGGTGAGGACCGAGGCTGACTAAAAGGTGAATCGGATCTGCTACACCAACAGTCGAGTTAGGTCATCAAACCTTCTGAAGGCAAAGAAGGCCTTTTGACAAAGATCTACTAACAAAAAATTTTTAAGTGATTAACAAAGTTAAAATGCATGGTGCCCACATTTCCGATGTACACCATAACTGCTGTGCTTAACATGAAGCAATATGCCAAGTTAAAGGTTGAAATAAATTTTTAACCTTTAAAATTAAGCATGAGGAAGTGTGTAGAAGGTTCATGTAACAGAATTTGTCATTGGCGTTTAGCGATTCTGTGTATCATGCTCAATATAAACAGCAAATGTGCAATCAGATGGGTTGTAGCTCTAATTTGTGATAACTCTGTTTCTTGTGGCCCTAATTTGCGATAACCCTGTTTCTTGTGTCCCCTGTTCTTTCCTCTCATTTTCCCTATTATCTCTGTTTTTGCTCTTCGCATAATAACATCCCAATCCAAACTTAATCCAAGTGTTCAATATGGTAGTTCCCAAACTGTCAGTTTCAATGCGCACCTAAAAGGGGTTAATAAACCAGGACACTTAGTAGTTGTCCAAACAATATATAACCATCAATACACCTCTGCTCTCAAATGTACGCTTATTCACTCCCACACTTATGTTCCAATCCAACCTCCTCAAAAAATACGCATCCTCAAAACCCAAGGTCCGAACTGACCATAGTATGAGACCAATGGCAACAACCAGATCCAAAATTGGCTTGGGCATCCAATACGATAAATTATAATCCATTTACGCCCAACCACAATTTGAACCCAAAAAGACTACAAACCAAAACACTAGGTTGTAAATGTTGAGAGGGAGTGTGTGTGCATATATATATATGTATATTATATCAGATTGTTTCCAAACCAACCCTAGGGACATATGATAATCAATATATTCCAAATTCTTACATACGAGATTATTCCCAAGCCGACACCATGCTTGAGATGTTACAACCTTCGCCCAACGAGTGTGCACGAGGCAATTACACAAACATTCCATTTAGTAACAATGATGACTTCTACTTAGCTGGCTAATCGTATTCTTATGTCATAAAATGAACTTAAGAAGTGAAAAAATAACTAAAGCATTCTTTTTGACACCAAAGCTTAGTCAGCAATATATTAGTATTACAAAAACATCATATCATATTATCATCACTTCCAAGCAACCTTTCATAAAGAGGAAACACAATATCTCACCAAACTTTCAATTTTCAAACAAGTTATACATTTTAACTCTATATACTTTCTTTCTCTTCATTTTCTTTTTAGATAAAACATTTCTAACTATTTCCTTTTATTTAGAAAAAAAGGCTCTAGGACCTACTAGTTTGTGTTTTTTTCATTACTCATTCCATTATGTCTTGCCACTTATGCAGGATTTTCTCTCAACGCTTGTTAGCATTATGAGACTTCCTCAAGAAAAAGATACCAGTGAACTAGCTCTCCAGGAAAGCCTTGCCTACAGATCACAGAAAATGATATTGAGGGTGAAGCTCATTAAGGCAATCGAAAGGATAAAAAAATGAATCTTATACAAGGAGAGATGGCTAATTACTTTAAAGAAATAATTTAGCAACTGAAATTTCTGTTTTAGATACTAAATGTACTACACAGTACACACACAATTATGTGATGAAGGAGATGGTTGACCCATAAAATTCAAAAAATAAAATCTAAAAGGAAAAAAATAAAAATGAAGTCCACATGCATATAATGAGCAGTACTTAGTGGACTTACATGATCGCCAATATCTTCAAAATTTTGAATTATCCATATGTTACAGACTATGTCACACGGGTACTCCTCTTAAGAAGGAGTACCCGCACGGTACGGGTACGGTACTGGTACGGCCGTGGGTGCGCCTTCAGTGCGGTCAACGCGGTACTCGGGTACGGTCAAGGTACCCGAGTGCAATTTCGTCCAATTTCAGACATGGTCAACTTTGACCGAGTCCATAGTTGTCCATTTTTTATTTTAACGATTTTAAGTTTTTACTTTTTAAACATCATCTAACGTTAAATTGATTGAAAACCCTAAACCTCGACTTCTTCCTCCTTCGATGCATTTCTCACCGATTGCGGCAGCAACGACTTCCGTTCAATACCTTCTTCCCCAATATGGCCTCCCCAAGGGGCTACTGCCCGATGCTGTGAAGAGTTACTCCCTGGAGGAAGATGGGTCCTTCGTGATTGAGCACGAGAGGCCCTGCTACGTCCACTTCGAGAATTTGGCATGCTATGAGAAGAAGTCGTCGCAGGTCCTAGGGTTTCTCTTGGATCATTAACCCGGTACTTTAGAGGTTTGTTTTTATTAATGTCTAACTTGCAATCGACTATGCCAAGTGCTTCTTTTGCATGGTTGCCATAGATTTTTGTTTCTGTTTTCTTGGTTTCTGTTTTCTGTTACTTTTTAATCATAGATTTTATTTGTTTTCTGTTTTCTTGGTTTTTATTTGTTTTCTGTTTCTGTTTTCTGGGTTTCAGTCGTCAAGACTCTGTTATAAATACAGTTAGAACAGAAAAATAGCATTATAGGCTATACTATAATGCTATTTTTCTGTTGTCACTGTTATGTTTTTTTTTATAATTAAAATGATTAAATCAGTAATTTTTGGCTGCAGCCTGCACCGACTTTTACTGTTTTACAGTTTGACTTGTTTAGCATGTTCTGTTTACCTGTTTAGCATTTCCTCTTTAACCATGGCATGAGTCGTGACTTGTTTATCTTGCTAGGTGTTTTTCATATAAGTTGTAAAGGCTGATATATACGGTCATTTTGGCCTCTTGTGTGTACGGTCATACCCCCGCACCCAAATTTTTTGAAAATGGTCCGTACCCGTACCCGTACCTATGTGACATAGGTTACAGAACATTTTAAAGTCCACAAATAATATCCGGAAAATATCACAAGATTTTTAAAATCTCTACAAAGAAAATAATATGTCCAACATAGCACAATAACATCATGATATTTTTGAAAAGAATCTTCAATTAGCGACCTTTATGTTATTTAAGTATATCCTATCAAATGCATCACCACAGTGCAGACAACCCGACACTTTGTGTACCCATTGAATCCAAAGAAAGTGGAGGGCGAGTTGCCTTAACTAAATGAAGGAACAAATTTCTGTGTGCATGTCACTCCATCTCAAAGATCACACACTTCAAGCTCCTTCAGAATGCAAGAACTCATAGTCATACTATGGGACCACATTGTCACAAATATCGTTCTTGGGTTTTCAAAACAAGATTTTTCTCCGGTATTTTTCGCAAAGTTGTTTTTCTCAGGAAAACATTGGAGAAAACTCAGAAAACTTTAAAAATAAAAAATTAGGTATAACTGAAAAAAATAGAAAGTAATAAGAAAACAAAAATAAAATTATAAAACTATATAAAAGTGATAAAAAAACGTTTTAATGATGATAAAAATGAGGAAAAATAATTTAATTTAAGTTTAAAGTTGAATCCATAATAATATCAATGTAAAAGATAGAAAATGAAAAAATCGGGAAAAATCACAAAGAAAACATGATAAATATTTTTTCCCCTTCTTTCAAAATATCATGATTTTTTCCATTTTTTTCGTTTTCCATACTTTTCACGTTAATATCATGATATTTCGAAAATATCACCATATCTGTGGCACTGCGTTACAGCACAATCAAGGATTTTTTGTTCTTTTTTCTTGGTTCATGCATCTAAACTCTGAAGTCAAGCCTAGAGACTAGAACAAGATGAGAAAACACTTTCACATAAAATTCTGAAGCCCCATCATATCTGAACAGCTCATGCTTACAGGATATCTCCCAAGGTTATCCAGATTTCAATCAAGCTCATTGGACCAGCTGACGAATTTCAGAAACAATTCATTATCTCAAAACAATATCTATAATTTTATGGCTTAACTGTTTAAGGCAATTATCTTCATCATACAAGCTATGTCACCTAGGTGCGGGTGCCGGTGCCAGTGCGGTACCTCCCCAAAAATTTAGGTGCGGCGGTGTGGCGAGAATATTTATTTGTTATTATTAATTTATTATTATTAATTTATTATTATTAATTTATTTTTATTTTTATTATTATTATTATTATTATATATATACACACACACAAATATAAGAATTAAGAAATTTAGAGTATACACTATAGTCTATAGACTCTATACACTCTACATTACATACTTTATGGATAAATTATATATGAATATTATATATTACATATAAGTTATAAACTTATAATGTATTGTGTACATGAATATAACATATTAAGCATTAACATGCTTACAAAGTACAAAGTTACAGACATTAAACAAGTAAACAAAAAACAACAAAACCTTGACAGAACACAGAAATGGAAAAAAATTGTTAAACCCTCCTTTTAACGTTAAAAAATTTTAAAATAAAAAAATATCAAAAAATGACAAAAATACGTTTGACAAGGTTTGACCACACCCGACTCGAGTCAAACGCAAGTCTGGTGCATGTCCAAAATGGACAAAAATGATCGGGTGCGGTCAGTCACACCCGACCCTTGTTGACACGAGTCGGGTGCGAATCCAAGCCGCACCTGCACCGGAGTCTTGTCGGCACGGGTGCAGCAGTCAAATTGCAGCATCCAGGTGACTTAGCATACAAAGCCACGTGCACAACAGAAAGCAACTTGCTACTGAGGAATATAATGAAATCTGGAATGTCAAGTGGTACTCTGATGCAGCTCAAAGACAATGACGCAGCTACAGAGGGAAAAAGGTTTACACGCAGTGTACGGAGGATGCATTATTAATCCCAAAAGATTGAATCAACAATGTTTTATTCCACACTAATTACAAGATTTTTTCCATAATTGTGGTAATGGCTATTACCATTCAAACAATGAAAATAACAGTGAATAGTTGGAAGTTGGAACAGTACAGGAAGTCTCTTTTTTCTCCTCCTTCTGCTATGCTATCCTAAATTCCTAATAAAGGTAAGTGAGGCTACAGCATAAACCCCGGGTCCTGGCCTGCTATTTTCTTGCCTTTCCTCTTGCTATCACTGATTATGACGTCTATGAGTACTGCACAATTTTGGGGATCATCAACCTGTTAGCATCTACTGCTAGCTACCATGACTCCATAAAAGGAACTCCTCAAGTATCTTCTTGGGTTTCTTGATATTGAATTTAGTTGACAAACAGAATATCTATGTTTCATCAGCAAAGTAGTGCAGGCATCTTAAGAAGCAACTCAAGCCTCTTGACTAGGTTGAAGATTCAAATATTGCTCAATTTCAGATATGATGAAATGGTCACTTCCATCGACTTACTACCTATCTAACATACCGGTACGGGTTGGGTACAGCAGAAAGGTGCGTTGACCGTACCGGGTACGGTCAACGCACCGAAGGTCATTTTTGACCTTTTTTAGGTACGGTCAAAGTCCAATTTTGTCCATTTTTTTTAAAAAGCGTGCCCCATCTAAGTCCTCCAAACACCGCCACCGAACCGCCCTTGCTCAAACTCCCACCATGGAGCTTGGTGAATGAGGTAACCATCTATCAAGCTTTAAAGTGATGAAAGTCTTCTTCAACTTTTGATACAGGACTAAATATGTAGTAGTTTGGATCCAGGCCTACCTGCCAACTCGCTCCATTTTTACTGATCCAATTCATGGTAATAAAAAATATTAAAAAATTAAAAAATCTAAAAAAATTCGAAAAAACTAGTAAAAATAAAAAAAAATTCAAGAAAAATGTATTTAAAGGAACACCCATGGTAATAAAAAATATTAAAAAATTATAAAAAATCAGAAAAAATCAGAAAAAATCTAAAAAAATCCGAAAAAACTAGTAAAAATTCAAGAAAAATGTATTTAAAGGAACACCCTTAGCATTTTGTTATTGTTTGAAATTTTTTGATATATATATATATATATGTATATATATATATATATATATATATATATATATATATATATATGTCCGTGTGTGTTCGACCGTACCCCCGTACCCACGTTTTTTGAAAATGGTTCGTACCCGTACCAGTACCCGTACCTATGTGACATAGCTTACTACTGCATTTGCTTGTAAAAAATGCACACATGTCCAAGAATTAGGGATTTCTAAGCACATTATCCATTCAGGAGCATGACATGTTAAAGGCTTAAAGCTTGGTGAAGTTTCAAGCAAGACGCCTGTTTTGCATTGTACCTTGCATGTTTGGATTGACAAGCTGCTATACATATCATGAAAAACTGTTTGTTTGTTCTACATATTTTATGATCCGGTCTGCATTCCAATATGATGATTTGAAGAAATAAATTTCCAATGAAAACCAAATTCATGCTCCCAAAATGTCCAATACTGTCAAAGCCTAGAATAGATACCCAGATACGATGTGATATGACTGCCCCTCAATGGAACCTAATAGATTGTTGCACCGAATAGTTGGATCACAGGCTCTTTCGATAAAAATGATAAATGTACAGGAGCACAAACTATAAGAATTCCACTGATCCACATGATTATTAAGAAGTACATCTTTCCTACATGATGCATTCGACTATCAAAGACTAACTATTTCTTACAAACCAACTTATTTATCCCAAATATTTGAATGGAACATTATCTATGTATTCCAAATCAGACACAGGATATTAGATGTTTCAGGTAAACATGATGGCCAATGACCTGCCCTCAATGAAGTGCAGGGCACAGCACATTCTCATAGTTCCTCACCCCTTCTTTCAAGTTTTCAACTAAGCAGCACAAACACTCAAACTGACTAAGACAGTGTCTCCTCAGTTCGCTTACAATTCTTTAAGGACCTATGTATGATATATCCTAATCACACAAATAACGAAAATAAAATCCTTAACATTATCAGAAGAATTCACTAAAAGAAGGACAAACAAAAAGCATGTAAAAGTACTTGGCCTTAAAGTACACTTTAACTAGTAAGAACTGAACAAGTCCCAACCTAGACATGGTTTAGGACAAATAACCAAATTGCAGTTAGATTATGTTCAGATAGCAAGCAAAATCCTGTCTCAAAAATGAGAAGGAAAAAACAAGCAGAAAGGAAAGCCGAACCATGACATAGCTCAAAAGTTGCTCAAAATATAAAACTATTTAACACTGGCAAGAAAGGATACTCCAATAGAAAACACAAATTTATGCACTTTATTAATCAGCATGCCATGAGTCTAACAGACAGATTCCAAGTCTGAAGACAACAATATTGAGAATACCTTCATTCCAGCAGATGGTGTTCCAGGCTTAGTAGTAGTGTTTGAGTTCCCATAAGCAAATTTTGGTTTTTTCTCTGCAGGTTTTAGTATTTGAAAAGAGCACATCAGAGTGTCATCCACACTCATCATAGCACCAGCATTATCAAATTCACCACAATAATTGGGTGCGGAGAATATTGTTACTAGCTGTCTGTCAGCAAAAAATTCATATCCATCCTCTACAACCTGCAGTTGATATCGACAATAAGCTCACAGATGTAACTTAGAGAAATCAATACAAAGGAAGGATAGCTCAAGAGGAAAAGAAAAAAGTAATGATAGATCATAACCTGGTGAGCACGGCAGATAAGATCTAGGTCATGCTTCTGCAGAAACTCTGAAACCTTATCAGGACCAAAGGTATAAGAAACCCCTCTGTCATTCATTCCCCATCCCTGAACATCTTTACTTGGATCAGACCATAAGAGATCACAAAGCAAGCCAGTGTCTGGAACATCAGTGGGACGACTTAAATTTCTAATCTGGTCTAGATTATTGAGATCAGGAGAAAGACCACCATGCATGCAAAGAATTTTTTCATCAATCAGAGCTGCCACAGGCAGGCAGTTAAAACAGTCTGTGAAGACTTTCCACAACCGCACATTAAACCTCCTCTTGCACTCATCATAAAATCCATATATTCGGTTAATAGAAGCGCATTCATGGTTACCCCTTAAAAGAAAGAAGTTCTCTGGGTACTTGATCTTATATGCAAGGAGGAGACATATTGTCTCCAAGCTTTGCTTTCCTCGATCAACATAATCCCCTAAAAACAAGTAATTTGCTTGGGGAGGCAATCCACCATACTCAAAAAGTCTCAATAGGTCAGAATATTGACCATGGATATCACCTGAATAGAGTACGTTTTGCATAAGTTAGGCAAACAAAGACACCAGAAGATTCATATAAAATAAGATGCATTTGAGCAAGAATTGCACTCCCTGTTTCAAAATCTTAGGAGGATATGAAAAAGAAGCTATGAGGAAGCTACTTGTGAATAAAAAGGCTCTTGCAGGGAATGAAGACTACTATTCTCCTAATTAGCTATCTGATGTGAAAAATGGGAAAAGAAAGCAAAAAGACATATAGCCGAGCTCTACAAAGCAGAACCATACAGCAATTGAAATATTTGCACACACAGACACAAAGAAAGGACAGTGTAGAAGGGACAAAGATATTGACAAGAATGAACATGATCAATACACTCCTCTCCAATAAATGTATGTGTATCAGTATCATGTGTCGAATCAGATGACAAGCTCCGTTTTGGCCAGGCATGGATGCTTAAGTGACATTGATTAATCCACTTTTCTGTATATCCTGAAGAAACACTATGGCCACTAAACGACAAAAAACTGAACTAACCAGTTCCGTATACAAATGGTTTTCGGGGTCACACACATTTATATAAGGAATGTGTATATCTCAGATAACTTAGGTCAGGAAAAAAATAACAGACCACCTAAGTTCATGCTTAAAAAATATTTTAAACAAAAAAAAAATACAGACATGTTTATGCTACACAAACACACAAACATTGAAATTGGATCAGGCAAACCTCATGCGGATACAACCGAGTCAGCCAGTCCAGAATCAAGTTCTCTAGAAGTTAGTTGCATTCGGTCAATACTTGACTCTTGACCCAGTCCCTTGGCAAACTGAGTCAACTCACAGGGTTATATACATATACACACATATATATAGGGGGAGAGAGAAAGAGAGCAAGACAGAGATTCATCATCATTTAGTTACCTTCCTGATAGTGTGCTGATAAATTCACTGGGAAATGACAATGCTTTTCACAACACTAAGGATGATTTTAACACATGCCGTTTGCAATTTTAATGTCATGCGAGGGCTATACCTCTCCTTCAGTATTTTATACTTTGGTGACATCAGCTAGATGCTGATGTTGAGAACATTACCACAGATCACGATATTTACGAGAAAAACAAGTAAAATGGACATATCAGAAAAATCTCATGACATTTGAAAAACTCAGAAAAAATGAATATCTCACGTTCTTTTCATGATTTTTTTTATGTTTTTTTCACTTTTT
This sequence comes from Nymphaea thermarum, assembly GCA_011799765.1. NCBI lineage: Eukaryota > Viridiplantae > Streptophyta > Magnoliopsida > Nymphaeales > Nymphaeaceae > Nymphaea > Nymphaea thermarum. The sequence continues at coordinate 26,939 of JAANDH010001638.1, read as the reverse complement.
TAATAGTTTCTCATTTATTTTATTTTTAGGATTTTTTATTTTTTAATTTGCAGAGATTTTTCACAAAATTTTTCTGAGAAAAACAACTTTGCTAAAAATACCCGAGAAAAACCTTGTTGATATATTCGGGATAACGATCGAAAATCACAAGATAACCATGATAACAAATAAAATCATCCCATCCTGAAAAGTATAAGTTTTTCAAAACTCCTGAATATAGCAGGGATTTCATAACTGCTGCATGTTCCAATAGAAGAATATTATAGTTCTCTTCAAATGCCTAAAACCTACTTTAACAACCATTCTATTGCTTTTATCAATGTCCTTTTGCATAGACTTTTGTAACCCACCCTTTTTCAGATGAAGGAAGCCAACATAACAAGCCTTTATTGCCTTTTTAATGAAATGATTATCTTTAACTCGTTATGACATATAGGAACAAGCAACCTAGACATGTTTGTTCCCCCGCTGCACCTGCACCTCACACATGTGCGACATAAAACTTACATTTGTTTCTATTGTTGACCAATTCTCATAATTCATTACACCCTTTCAATAGGCTATCTATTGTCAACCATGCTTATCTAGCCCATTTACGAACTATTATTTCTTTCTTTCAGTCAATCCTTCCCATCTTTATAGTATGCCCAATCATCTAAAGCCTTTGTCAATATTATGATTGGATTTGTGTCCCATACTAAATCACATTACGCCACTTGGGTACAAATACCCTTGTTCTAAGTCACACAAGTACGTGCCACATACCTGTGTCAACATGTGGGTATGGCTGCATTTTAAAACATATAAAATTATATTTTCAAACTTAATTTTTTTAATTTTGAATTTTCCCTTCTTTTGTATTTTCCTTCCACCAATATTCTATATTTTCCTCTCATTTTTCTTTAATTTTTAGAATTTTTGTGGATTATTATATATATAATATATATATTTACATATACACTCTGCTGTACTCCGTACCCAAAATACCCATACCCATGTGACTTGGCCCTTGTTGGTATGGCAGGTACATTTTGGATCATATTTGAGTCAGACCCAAACCCAATCCAATAATTTTATTCAGAAGGACCACAAGTGATCCCTTTATTTCTCTCCCTCTCTTATGCACTTCCTCATTTAAAGTTTAAACCTCCAAATTGTCAGCCATGTCATGCATGACTGACCCCATTTAGTTCAGACCAAAAAACCTTAGAAAACCATAGCTTTCACTACTTCATTATCCGCTTATACCTGCATCTTCTCCCTTATTGCAGAGTCAGTCTCTAATACCTTACGGCCTCAAATTTACTTAGACCAGCTCTTGCCAAACCCTGCATAACTCTGTCCAATTCCCTCCTTCCATCTAAAACACAGAAGCAAGCAACTTTAGTTGACCAGCCTATACATATATTATATATATATATATATATATATATATATATATATATATATATATATATATATATATATAATATATGTGCTATATATATTCAAAGCCAAACATATCCCCCCACTCATGTTTTTGAAATCTCTTACTCTACCTTTTATATCTGCACCTACATCCAAGCGTATAACCACACTTAAATCTCATAGGATAATAAAATAAATAAAGAATAATCACATAACCTACATGCTTGAGCAACTCTAATTGCTCCAGTTACAACCACATTAATACAGAGAAGCAGAATGCATCACTAGGAAAAAAGAATCAACAGTTCACATGCAAAGCCATCTAAGTTTGATGTCATATAACAAAAAACAGACTCACTTAAATACCCACTCAAGTGTTCAAGGTGATCCGTAAAGTATACCTAATGGCTTTCAAATTGGTTAACATGGACAGAGTTTTATGTAGATCTTATGTAAAACATCAAACTAAAAAAATAATAACAACAGGATCAAGAGGAGAAACAAAAATCAATTGCAACTTAAGAAAAGAAACAACAAAGAATCTACACAGACAGCATAGCAACAGGAACAGTATTTTCATATAATTGACTGACCTTCTGACAAAAACAACATGAATTCTACAAAAATTTCCAGCCAATGTGGTTCTTCGAGAAGATAATAAAATGATAAAAAAAAAAATCCTACAGCAATGCCATAGTTCCCATAGCTCGGACTTTGGAGCATATGCAGCAATATCTTTTTGTCAACAAGGTTCTTCTTGAAAACTTTTAAGATGTTTTTCAAGAGAAATAACTGAAAAATGTTGGAGATTTAGGCTTAAAAATATAAAAAACAAAAACAGAAACAGATCCAGCAGTTGAAGACGAAGATGAAGATGATTTCTCCACCTTGTTAAGTCAAAAGCTAGTTAACATGGCACCTTCTTCTGCCATGTTAGACAAACATTTTAATATGACCCAGTTCTTTGTAAGAGTGACAAATGTTGTTACATTTCCCTTTGTGTTCATTTTGCTTCCTGTTGAAGTGAGGAGACTTGTAAGGTCTCAAGTTGTTGCCCAATGTGGACACAGAAAAGTATCTTCATTTCAGTTTGCACTTTTAATCATGGCCAACACATTTGGCATTTGTTTTCCTCATTCTCATCTGGTTCCCACTAAGTTTAGTGAGAATGTCCTCGAGATGGGGAGAAGAAAGGGATACAAGGTTAGCCCTTGTTTGCTCAAAGTCAGGCCTAAGACAATTTAAGACCAAGGCGTCTGTTCAGACTTCGGAGTCCTCATGTGAACAAATTATGAAGTTGCATGCACTACTTGCATAGAAAAATTTAGTGATGTCATTGAATTCCAGGTGCCAACTATGCTGAAATAATTAGAAGTTATATGAGAAAGAAAAAAATACATATCTAGAAACTGAAAACACACAAGAATGCAATAAGCAACTGAAATTATAGATTAAATTATTAATATGTATATATATATATATAGTAATTATATAGACTCATTATGCACTGCAGAACAGTTTGATTGATGGTCCACAAGGTACCACGTGTCAAGTTACATTCTTAAAAAGGTGGATGATGACCAGTATTTACCTTTTGACATTATTTTAGAAAAACTTGTTATTTCATAATGCTGCAGAATCTATGACTTGTTTTTTTTCTGTAACCACCATGTTAAAGGTTCAAATCTCATATCCAAGTTCCAGAATCCAAACCACTCTTTCAGAAGAGGCAGATGGTTAGCACCTTCCTTGCCAAAGGTAGGATGAGCTGCTCAAACAAGGTGCTTGATTTTTTTTTCTTAATTACAAGTTATCAAAGGACCAGGTACTTGATTTTTTTTCTTAATTACAAGTTATCAAAAGACCAGTATCTTTTCCCTACAATATCATTTTTGAACAATCTTGCTTTAGGGGGTGTTTGACACGCGCAGACAAAGATCCATGGATGAAAAGCTATGGACATTTGTCAAAATCCATGGACGGTTATCCATGGAAAATAAAATGTCCACCATGTGTGATTGGCACACAGCAAAGATTCATGGTAATGCCTCACCTTGTTTGAATGCAGCATGGATAAAAAATGGGCAGACAAAAAAATTATGACCATTGCGAGACTGCCAGTGCGTATAAATTGCTTAAAAGAATACAGTCAGGATGAAATTGTACAACGAAGAAAAGGATGACTTGGGAATTCAATGACCTGCACGGGGTGGATATATATCTTCCCTCTACAGTGTCTTATGTGCAATTCAAACACCCCTTAATGTCATGCAAAATTGAAGTACCATGCATATTCATGCTATTTCATCAATGAATCTTTGCAGCCACTGATGACTATAAGCATGAAGCATGAATTAGGAGTCGCAACCCCATCAAATTAATCTATTATGTATCTTGTTTGATAATTCTTTACTCAGAGCCCCAACATAGGCCCGAGAAATTCAGCTCTGCTTTGTGTCCACATTCTAAAGGTTCCCAAATAGGCTACAAGCTAGGCGTGTTTCCAATTTAGTATCTCTTACTGCTTCCTGAATCTCTAATCCAAAGCATGACTGACAAGTGACAATATAAGCTAATCTCTAAACATTTACAAGCACCAGCAGTCGTTCATTAAAAGTAGAGAACAAAATTCTGGCGGGACCAATTCCAAAGCACAATACTTTTTAAAAAGAAAGACAGCAGCCGGACGACCAACTGATATAATTCAGATTCTAGAAGATGGGAACAAATCTTGAGTTTTTTGTTTTTATAACTTTACTTGCGTTTGCCATCTTTTGTACGCTGGCACGAGACATTTGAGATAATCATCTTTGATATCTGAATCACCGAGATGCCCATAACTTCCTTGCCAGAAAAGTCAAAAAATAACTTATGAGGCTTCATACCTCTGCATTAAATAGAACACTTCAAACTCCTAAACTTTCTGTTTCTGATTCTGAAAAACCAATCTTTGTTCACATATGGATACAATTAATACATGCAAAACCCTAGAACCAAATAACAAATACCACATTAAACAAGGACGAATAACTAACGAAATAATAGACATATAAACCAAACTCGGGCTTCAGAAATGGAAAGCCAAATTTGTACTTTGGATGGAAAAACAAAACCAAGAAACTATGTTGCATGGACCATGACCAGAAACACGAAGAATTTGGTCAAGAAAACAAAACGAGAAAGTGTTACAGAAAGAAAACAACCCCGAAGCATATAACGCATTAAGATGAAAACAGGGCACTTCAAGAAGGAACAAAAAAGATAGAATGACCACCAATATGAAAAAAATCACTTCTTTTATTTTTCCAATCGTTTCTTGGGAGGAGGTTCGAGGGCCTAAACAAGGGAGGAGATACCCACCGCAGATTTTGATGGGAGCTTCAAGCTCCAGTAGATTGGGCTGCTGCATGAAAATTTCTCTGGAGACGACACATAGCTGCCGGATCTCGTTCTCCGAAAGCTGAACCTGTTTCCCAGGCCGCGTTCCACGCACCTCGAGGAGCCGATTGATGATGTCGTCGAGCACCACAGAGTCCATTTGCTCGCGCCTATCTGCTCCCAACTTCAGAAAAACGATCGCCTTTGCGCACCACTTTACTCCGCCCAAAAATCGAGTCCCACCAACACCAGAACTACAACACAGAGTCGCTCAAATCACTACAGAATCGGGGCGCCAACTTCTCCTTTGAGCCCGTCCCCCCTTCTCGCATGCCAAGAACCAGAGCATCCAAGACAATGATAAAAGACAGAATCCCCAGTGATAACACCAAACTCTCTCTCTCTTTCTCTCTCTCTCTCTCGATACAGACGGAATGAGATGAACCCACTGATGGAAGGAATGAGAATGGTCCTGGCCCCGGCCTCTATCCTCTCTCACCCTCTCTCTTTCCCTGAGAGAGTGGTGGACTTGCTTTCGTCTTTGGCCTCTATCTCGCACTCTATCTCCCCCTGTGTGCGCTGCCTTTTCTCGATCAAGTCTCACCCGTGAGATACAACTTTTGCAACATTCCTCGCCATCGCAGATGTAAAGTTGCAAGTGCCCTCTACTCTTGCTCTTCCTTTTTCCGCTTCTCATTTACCATTGCGTCCCTCTCCGCTTATAAAATGCCTCCTCTCTCTCTCTCTCTCTCTCTCTCTCTCTCCTTTTTCTCTTTCTCTCGCCCGAACGGCCGTTCCTTTTTTTCTTTTTTTTCTTTCCTTTGTCACAGGTTAAGCTATTCGGTCGCCCATTTCCCGTGAGAACAAGGATTTGAAGTAACTTAGCACCATGTGTCCCTGTAAAGTCATTTGTAAAAATAAAGCCATAGTAAGCTTATCCATATGAAAGTAACTAGAATTATAATGTTTTGAATATGGCCTTTAAGTCACACGGGTACGTATGATTTGGCCAAGTGTCCGTGTCCTTATAGGATGCAGATACAGCGACATGCACATATTTTTAATTTAAAATTTTATAATTTTAATCTTAATTTTTTCTTTAATTTTGATCTTTTCTTTTTTTATTTTACTTCCACCTACATTCTATATTTTCCTCTCGTTTTTCTGTAATTTGGCAAATTTTTATAGATTATTATATATAAATGTATATATTTACATCACGCTCTATTTTACCCTAAACTCAGAATTTGTAAAATTATCATACTCATACCGGTTTTTTATGGGACTTAGATATATACTAAAAAATATATTTTATAAAGATATATATATATATATATATATGTGCATATACTATCGTACCCCATACTCAGATTTTTCTAAAATCATCACACTCATATCCAAATATGTACTTGTATCTATGTGACTTGGATACGCATTAAAAATACACCTTATAAATACATATTTAACCGTTGAACTAGTTATAGAATGGCGTTATAGTTGTTTGAGCTGCAATAACATTATGCTGGGGGATAGGTCTCCTACCATTATTAAACACAAATATGATGTACAAAAGAAGGGGAAAAGATTGATATTACACAAAATTACCAATCTTCACAGCATGATTCACCAAGAGTTGGCTCAACTCTTCTAAAACTAAACAACCAAACCAAAATCAACAAGCGAATTGCACAAAAATATCGTTGGAAGTCTCCATATGATCATGTACAAAAAGCCCAATATCCAAATATTGTCTTCATGCCACTCTCCCTTTCCTTCCAAATATTGCCTAGTTTCCGACTTGCCAGGCTCGTGTCCCATCTTACTAAGCAGGGGTAGACAAAGAGCCTCGATAAGATTACCCATGAACAACGGAAGCCCTATGTAGGAGGAGGGAAGAGTACCTAGGGGCCACTCCAGAATCCTCCTAAGCTCCTTTGCTCGACACCCAATGGTGTTCATGAGGAATATCTCAGACTTAGCTTTGTTTATTTTCATCCCAGCTAATGCCTCAAAATTTATTGTCATGACATGAAAAACTATATCTGATCTTGAAAGTACCGTGGGCTTCCTTGAATAACTTTCTTGCATGTATAAGTAAAAGAACATTGTCATATAACTATTTTAAACAAAAAATAACTAATTCCAATATAATTAGTCATGTATTGATAATATAAACAAATATTAAAACATTCTTTTGTTCAGGATTAGTTTTTATCACAATCAACCCCATCTTATATGATATACAGTTAATTAACCAAGGGTGTAAGAATGATGTTTGTTTGAGCAATATCAATAACCAAAAGTTAGACGTGTTTCTTATTATCGGCAACTCTTTAAGGGTGCCATGGAAACTTTTCCACAGAACAAAAGACAAAAGAAAAGTTTCCCTCTCTCATGGTTTCTCCGATCCCAGGATTCAAGAAACAGGTCATCCCATTCTTGGCAATCCAAGAAAAGGATATCAAACACTCTCTAATGTTTAGGGATTTTCTCAGGCATGTTAAATGAGACATATGGATTGTAGACTGGCGTTTGACCTATGATGTCGATAAATATTTCACTCTTTTATTAGTTTTTGAACCCTTATGCTATATGTGTAGTTGAAATTATTTTGCTAGTGATCTCGAAATATAATGCAGTACCTTAGTTGATAAGTTTAAATACAAATTGAGTTTGAGTTTACCAAAAGAATGAGATGAGCATGAACAAATTGGCACCTTTTGTTTGGTCCATTCAATGGCGGAGGAAGGTGCTGGCTGATGTGGACCATTGCTTTCACCCCCTTGCTCAAAAAATTACCTTATTTATTTACGGCGAGGTTCTTAAATTACACACACACACACACACATATATATATATATACATGTTTGTGTGTGTGTGTGTTAAAGTTTAAAATTTAATCTATTAGTACTGCCCCTTAGCCAGGAATTTCTGGCTCTACCATGGGTCCATTCAACTTAATATTATGGCTAGAAATATCTGAGAACAGTTCTAAATCAGTTCTCACATAAGAAAGGTTATTTAAATGACATTTTGAAAATGTTACATTGTAATGATGTTACGGTAGTGCGTTTCACTTATTGACCTTGGTTCATTTTGTCCATATCTTATAAGAAATTTACATGAAAAATGCAAGGAAAAATTTTAGGAAATAAGAAAATCACAAAATTTCAGAATGTCAGTTGGAGATATATCTCTTGAATATCATGAACTAACAAACTGTTATAAGTGACACATTTAGATTGGTAATAATGGGCTAGACAGGGAAATGTCAAGCCTAACCCACTTGCTTTCTATATGTACAAGATTGGCAATGTTCCAGCAGTTGACATGCTTTTGACCAAAAAACTTACTAATTTAAGATAATACTAGTATACTAGATCAGACCAATGGAAATTGCCCTTAGGTCTGGTCCCTTAAAAACTGGTAGAGCAAACATCATTCAATGAGATCTGACTATTCCAATAATTGATTTAGAGATAGCTAATTCTTCTAAGCACATAAACCTCACCCTATCCCCAAAGGGGGTTGGTGCAATGGATAGGGAAGGGACTATTAAGTGGCCAGACGTTGCTTTGAGTTCCTATTGCATCAATTTTCTATGCTGCAAAAGGTGGGTATGAATATGCAAGTTGAAGTATGGCAGAGGCAACACCTTGAGGCACTAAAAGCTGGCATGGTACCCTCTAAGGATGGAGAAAAGGGTGGGTTTTCATCTCTCATGTTGGGTAATAGAATGAAATACTCATCCTGCTCAGCCAATAAATAGACTTCATACTATGGTCAAGTATAGTTGGACTATGTCTTGATGTTATAAGTTAAATTGGAGTAAGTGAAGAAGGTCTGATATAAAGGACTAAAGTTAGTGTGGATAGTTGATCACATTGTAGATGCATGTTAAATATGCTCTATTTGTCACATATCTAGGCAACTAGTTATATATACTATCATGCATTGAAGGTTCTCATAGAGCATGGATGCTCTCATTTTGTAATTATCGTCCTTTAATAAAGGTTGGAGGCCTCCTTCCACAGGCTTGTTTTAGCATAGATGGTTGCATTTGATCATCTGAACCTTTGTAGCTTAGGATTTTTAAAACTAGTAGGCATCCAACATCAAGAATTTCCAATTCTGGTCCTCAGTTTTATTTGCGGGCCTTGTGTCACACCCCAACTTTTTACCCTCATTTTTTTCCTTTTAACGTAACACATCGAGGTGCGATGACACAACAATCAAAATGAAGCTATGTAAATCAAAATAATAGTGGGGTAAATAATTCATTTATGCAATAAAACAATTCATACAAAATGATTTCACATTTATCAATGACTTTTATAACAAAAATACCTCCAAAATTAAACATCATTCTAAACAAAAACAAAATATCAATGAAATAAAAACATGATGCGCCAACATGAATATACATAAGGTTTCTCCAATAGAATGTGATTTGAGTCATCGAATCAACTTGTTGCCTTGGTTTTGCCAAAACCTAAAAAAATAACAACAGAAAACTGAGTCTTTGTAGTATGATGACAAACCAGATAAATCCCCAACCTCTAAGGTAAGGTCACAAATATGAGAACTAAGCATATAAAAGGAAACATAATTACTTGACATAATGATGCATGCATACTTATTCATAAACTATCGTTGTAATCTCTTTTATACTTTACAATATGTAGGGGTTACTCAAATGTTGCAATCAACACACTTACTAGTCACATTCATTTCATTCATGTTCATTTCAGTCACATTCGATTTAGTTAATAGACAGCTCCTGTGGGTGTAAAACATAGGCGTGTGCACACCACAAGCGACCTTCAATCGGAAGACAACCCATGTGGTAGCATGAAACAATACAGATTTGTACATGCTGCAACGATAAAACAATCCACCAAAGATGTATGTATTTCAAGGGGAGTTGTTCAACCTTCCATAGGACACTCAAGTTGAGAAGGTGAGAGCTCAATGCTCCAAGCACAATACATAATGATATCCTAAGGTCTTGCACCGCCTGTGCTCTGAGCAGGCAGGACTAGTAGCGAGGGTCGGATGTATCCCAAACATATTGTTATAACCCGCTAACCTTCGGTCAATTATTATTTCTTAGTTTATCATTATGAAAACATATTCATAACAAGATTGGTTAGCACACAAATTGGCTCACTTCACCAGACCCCAAACTGTCTTTATAAGAAAGTCACACATTTAATCAATACTTTTGGCTAGTCAAATCACATTCTATGGTTGCCTATGCCCATTAGTCCATTCAATTATGTCATTGCATCATGACAATGCAACAAAAATAAGATAGTAGTTAATCTATACGAAAGCTGAATCACAAAAAGTAGTCTTGATATGTGGTTGGCTCGTAGCTGTCCTAAGTAGATATCATGATAAGATGCTCACTAATGCACAATCAGGATAAAGAAGGTGCTTGAAATGGTACCCTATTTAAGCTATCCTAGACAGTTATAATTTCTATAATGCATATGCAATTACATAATATTTAAATACAATCAAACAATCTTTCATACATATTTATATGTCAAAAAATACATAGATGCACTCATCATTCAAACAAGAATGCATTCATAGGATCCAAATATCCTAGTAGTCTCAACTAAGAAAATGCAATAAACAATCCCAGTTTGGCCCCACGCAAAGATTGTTTTGGAATGCCATCATACATGACCTCCACAACTACCAAAACAACATCAAGCACTAAATCTTGTTGATAAGGGTCTACTCGATGTACCTGGTTCAGTTGTAAAATCTCAAAGCAATAAGTTTCTTAATAGATTTCTCTCTAAAAATCTATTAGGTAGTAGAAAGACTATTGAGTTGAGGGTTATCAATCATATAAAGTGCCGAGAGCTTAGATATGGACATTTCTTCAATGGTAGGGAGAGAAGAGAGACAACATGAGGAAGCTTGGGAGAAGGGAGAGCACAAGAGGGTCAGTGAGGCGAGTGAGGGAGTGTACATAGAGAGAGAGAGTTCATGCGAAGGAGAATGAGAACGAGGGAGTTTGTGGTGAGAATGAGGAAGCAGGTGAGAGAGACAGAGAGCAAAGAGCGTAATAGAGAACAACGAGAGGGAGAGGCAGAACTAGACGCAAAGGGTGGGAGAGACTCAGAGCGAAACAAAAGAGAGCAGAGAGAAAGAGAAATGGGAAGAGGGAAAACAATGACTTGCATCATGCCACCTTCTTTCTCCCCATCGGTTCATCTTCTTCTTCAACTTCTTCTTCTTCTTCCTCTTCGTTTCTGGCTCCTCCCTTTTCAGTTTGTTCTTCTCTTTTGTCAAACTCAAAACATCGACAGAGGAAGAGAGTCCTAAGGCATCGGGCCCGGGCAACACGAGCCTGGGTCTAGACCCTGATCCAGGTTCCCTACACTAAGGTAAAATGTTGGGTATTACAACTAGGGTCACTTGTCCTCTGTTTAGTAGGGGTGGGCATTGGAAAGGCCAGGTTGACCCGACCCGACGGGCCCAAAACTCAGGGCCGGGCCTGGGCCCAGGCCCGGCCTGGCCCAATTTTTGTTGAAATCAACTGCAACTCCGGCTCTTCACGCCCAAAATAGGCATCAACAGCAAAGGCGACCGAAAATCTTGCTATTCCGGCCGGCTCCGAACACCCCACCAATCGAGCTCTTGTACAATGGAAACACAGCCGTCTGGTGATGCCTCTTGAGAAATTTTGTGGCGATTGATTGCCGGTGGAGACAACGCCAGGTGGAGAAGCAGCTGCAGTGGAGGTCGAGGTCGCTCCTATCGTGTAGATGTCTATTCCGGTCGAGCTTGGGCTCGTTGGAACCATAACGAGTGGAGGGTTCTGTCTGAGCAATATGGGAGCCAATGGATGCCGGCGCAGCGATGGTGAGCAGATAAACACGGGGGCCGAGACTCTATGGCTGAACAGGGGGCAGCTGAAAATCTTGCGATTCCAGTCGGCAGGATGCACCTCCAGGGACGAACTTGGGCTTGTTAGGATAGCCACTCACCTGAGGTGTCGTCTGAGCTTTTTAGCGGCAAATGGCCACCGGAGATGGTGATTGCAGAGCGAAGAACAGGACGCCAGGGAAAACGCTTTGATCATGGTCGATTCTGGCTCGAATTGCCTTGGGTTTTCTTTAGGGGAATCGTGGGAGGCAGACGATGTCGTTCGAACCAAATGAGCACTGGAATCCACCCTAACAGTTGCGGGAAATCGTTGGAATAGCATCGCTTGTTCTTCATCGGAAAAACGACAGTGTTAGGTAAGGTTTTTATGTTTAATATTAACGGGCCGGGTCGGACCCCGTCGGGCCGACCCAGACCCTGGCCCGTTATGGGCCAAGTACCGGGCCGGCACTGGCGGCCCGGCCGGCGCCCACCTCTACTGTTTAGAGCTAGTTGTTCAGTAGCATTCCAGTTAGTCACACCAATGGTTGTGTCTGGCATCCCAAACTCATTTAATTTTTGTCTTTGCCTATAATGACCAACAACAAAATATAGTATCACCAAGAGAGGAGTTGGACTAAAGAATGTCAAGCGAATTGGCCAAGATGATTTTGGTACCTGGAGAGAATCTATATTAATGGAATAATTTGGTACTTAGTCCACTTAACTCAAGCTTGCCTAGCTAGAAAATGAGAAATAGTTGAATGTATGTTGTTCTCATATACATGTGAAGAAAAGGAGAATGGCATATAAACATAGGGTTTTTTTGCAAGATAACATGTGCCTTATTGTTTATATTGTACAGCTTCTTGTAATACAAGTTTTTTTTTAATTTTAATGACAAGCTTGAGTGGGGCCAATCAATAGCATAATTCTATGGAAAATGAATCCTAGGTATCAAATAATGCACTTCCTTCCTTGAAGATCTCAAATCTCAACCTTTATTATTGTGATTATTATGAAAGTTTTTGTTGGCTATTTTACTAGTGTATGGGTGTCACTCTTTGTCCCTTTTGCCATTGTAGTATCTAAGGTTAATAGTAGCCAACACTCTATGATGCACTATACAAGTATAACAAAAGATCAAAACTATTTTGGGACCAAAAAAGAAAAGATAATAAAAATTATCTTCCACAAGACATACAAACAATTAAGTAAGAATTTTGCTTGGTTCAAGGGATTATTCCAAAAAATCAATGAAACAAAAAGTAATAAAATTAAGCAAGCAATGAAAGTAAGAAATCTTTTGTTCTAGCAATTAGTTACATGCATGCATCAATCTTAGTGTTGGTGCAAATGCAACAAATACATGAAACCTCCACAAAAATCAGGTCATGTCCAAGATCAATAGCATGTACGCTGGAATTACCCCGACTTCAAGAGAAAATTCAAATGCCGGTAACACCAATCTTGGTTAGATTTCAAAGAGATAATTTGCTTCCCTTCACTATTGTTTAAAAGATTATTCGAGGAGAGAGAAAGAAAAGGACACAATGTTTTGAGCATGGTTCGGAGATGAACTCACATTCAATGTACTTCCCTTTAACATTCACCTAGGAGGTCTATTTTCCACCATAAAAATGAGTTGCAAGTTACATAGTGTGTAGGGGATATTTTCTCTTTTTATTTGGCAATATTTATCATTTTGTCAGAACAGAGAACAATTTCCTTAGTCATCGAGCTGCTGCCTTTGTCACATCTGTGCCAGCTTGTGTAAAGGTCGATCCATCGCCATGTATGTCTCTAGAATGAAATCTAGATCCTTCATTGACACATTTTCCATGTTTGTGTCTCATCATTAATATATAAAGACTATTGTTGGGCAATAATATCATTAACATTGACCAATGGTTATTAGTGGAGTAATATGTGACATTCTATTTCATGAAAACCTTTTCAAACAATTTTTTGTCGTGAGTAAACAGAAAGAGTCTACGCCAACAAATAAATTTCCTTAGCTCTCAATGAATGGTGAGTAAAGGTCAAATCCATAGGGAACATGTTAAAAGAATGTTTTAGATGCACAAATACTAAAATGATACTTTATTAAAGCAAATGAATGTTTACAGAAGAGTAAATAATTAACATATTGACATTCAATTCTCCCAGTCAGTCACACAAAAACACTAAAATAAAATCTTAACCGAACTATTCTTCAAGCTCGAGTTGCTTCAGGGATCCAACTAGTCAGGGGCAAAGCCAAGGGATGTCCTGCTTGGGCCCTAACCCTAGCTCAATTTCTTTTTTAAATTTCATGTAAATTTTAGAAAATTTCACTTGTTCTATATAAAAATTTTGAAAAATAATATTTTGGCCCTAGTAAAAAATTTTAAAAACTTTATTTTGGCCCCTCATGAAAAATTTCTGGCTCTGCCCTTGCAACTCGTGATATTAGAACACTGTCCACAACATGGCCGGTGAGAGCTCTAAGATGATGTGATATCCCAGGAAACTCCACGTCCTATCCAGGAAGAAGGAAAATATAAAGAGGTGAAGAGCAACCCGACCACAATAAGCCTCAGCCGCATCAATTGTGAAAATGTTTGGGAATCCATATGGGCTTGTGATTTCTCCCAAAGCTTCAAAGTGAACATGCAAAAACCAACAAAAAAGCAAGTGAAAAAAAAACATGAACAATGGAAAAACAAAACCACAAGGAAAAGAAATGTCCTGGCCAAGAAGTCCACTTTCTGGAGGGTCGAGCAGCACACCGGAAGCTCTAAGGGGCACTTGAGTGTGAAAATGGATTACTCTTGGGCCATGGAAGCCAAGGATAGGGTATCCCATGGATAACCACTCTATGTGAAAGGGAAAATTTGGAATGGAATTTCCCTTATTTTAAAGTTCATCATAAAATTCACAAAATTGAGACTATATATGGTTATACAATGTATTCGCATCATTTTAAGCTATATTATAACTATAAAATCTTCAATCAAGATGCGTTAAGATCTTGGTTTAACTTTGGATCTATGATTTAACTTGTCTTGACTTTTGGATTTGGATTTGCATCTGTTTCTATAGTGAATTCACTCAAAAACACTGAAGTCAAAAGGCCTTCTCCAGTATATCCCTGATATACAATCCAAAGCATCAACCCTTAACAGTAAAAACAATGTAAAATATGAGATTTCAGCAATAAATTCAAGGATGAATGCATGAGAAAAAATAATGAAAACATGGCGCATTTTATACATCATCAAACTTCTCCATGCTTAAACATTGCTAGTCTTCAAGCAATACAAAAAAGAAGAAAAAAAGGACTAAGCAAAAACTAATTCTGGAAAGCAAACTAAATGTGATCAACCTAATGTGCAAGAAGACTAACTAACTTAACTTACTTTCATAAGAAATGTAGTTGCATTTAGAATACCTTTAAAGCCCTAAGTTTCATCCTAGTGGATGAGAAAGGTCTTGTTAACGATAAGGTTGAAAGGCAACCATTCTAGAGAGATTCAAGGAAAGAATCCAACAAAATCAATCAAATTAATGATAAAGGAAAATAACATCTTTCCACTATCGTTGCCAAGATTATGTGAACTTCACCTATTTAAGTTCTTTCTATGCTTTGTGTAACCAAGGCTCGTGATGGCCTTTCATGGTGAAAAGCCATGCACATTTAATGAAAATAAGTCTTTCATTGCTTGTTCTTATTTGTTCTGCTTTTTTTACAATTTTTCAACATGGTATCAGAGCAGGATGCTTGACGAAGAAGAATGAAGACCGTAGATGGCCTGCAGACGACCAAATTCATCGCAGCCTTCTTCACCAAAGCAAGGACTTGATCATGTGAACAAAATCTTGAGGAATCAAACTTGGGATTTTTGAATCGCTGCCAGAGCATGATCTATCTTCACAAAAACTTCATGAAGCAAATTTCGGCTCGCCAAATCACTGCCAAAGAGATGACATAGTCACCATTTACAAAGTTCTGCAGCAAACTTGACTTTTAGATCCATCATCCAGTTTGAGGGATGATGTTAATGATAAGGTTGAAAGGCAACCGTTCTAGAGAAATTCAAGGAGAGAATCCCAATAAGATCAATCAAAATTAATGATAAAGGAAAATAAAATCTTTCCACAAAATCAGATTTAGTTTTCCATGCTTATTGTTGCCAAGATTATGGGAACTTCACCTATTTAGGTTCTTTTTATACTTTGTGTAACCAAGACTCATGATGGCCTTCCATGGTGAAAAACCATGCACTTTTAATGAAAATCTTTTTTTCATTGCTTGTTCTTATTTGTTCTACTTTTTTTATAATTTTTCAACCGGTCTCATAAGGGTTTTGAATGATGTTAATGACAAACATCTTTGCCATGCTACAATATATATAATTTTTTTTTTGGAAAAAGCATAAGGAGTAAATAATGAATCTAGATTCATACTTTATGCAACTACTATATATCATGTATAGAAAGAAAACCATGCCACCACAACAAAAACCTTTTTAAAACTGACTGTTAGAACTTGAAGTTATTTACAACTGATTCTTAGAAGATCAAACATATTTTTGTCATATCCCTTATTCCACTTGTGCATCACAGTCTTTTTTATATATATATTTTTATTTTTTTAATGGTATTTTTTTCTTTCCAATTTGGTTTCTCACTTTTTTTTAAGTCAAAAATATGAGCCACCCTTCATCTTGACCAAAATGTATCGTTACCTTAAATACCATAGCAGGCTACTATGATCCTTCACCATTTTGGTGGTTGTATGTACCATTGTCGTTGGCAATGTTGTGCATATACGGCTTTCTACTAAGTTCTTCTAGTGAGCATTGAGCTAGCAGTTCTCAGACTGGTTGACCTTAGGGGACCAAGTATAGAACACCCTTCAAACTTGCTTGAACCTAGAAAGCTTTGAGATACAACATAACTTAGACAAATATTCATGTCCAGTTTGGATAGCGGAACAACTACACTGGCCCCAAACTCATATATTTAACCATACTTTATTATTTTTATAATGCTTCTTCTCTTTTTTTTTTCTTTTGTTGGGAACACAAGAGGTAATTCCTCATGGGAATCAAACACTCCTACATCATCTTTCTTTAAAATCCTTATGAAATTTTAAAGAAAAACTATGCATGGGGCTTAAAAATTCTTAACTATGTTTACTTCCATAGAAACATTTTATGCTACATCAAAATTGAATTTTTACACTTTCATTTTGTGAGTTTTATAGCAAAATGACACAAAAGCACAGAAAAATGATGGGTACTACACCTTTCCCTCAACTTTAGAATGTTGTTGTCCCCACCAACCCCTTCCTCATGCTTATAACATTTACATTATATCAAAATGATGCAAAGCAACAAAAGAATATACAGGGTCAAAGAATGATACAAAACTTGATCTTGTGAAGTCTTCAAGAAATCTACATAAAATCTTTAGGCTTCTTACTCAAGAATCTTGAATAATGCTCCACATGTCCTCAATAGTACTCACACTTTAAATCTATGCCAAGACTATCGGCATGGCTAATCTTACAACAAATAAGCAAAACCAAACTAAGGTGTTATAGTAACAAAAATATTTAGCTCAGTCCCCAAAATATCAACCCATGGCCAGCCCACTCTGGCCTCCTGCTCCTCGAAAAGTTCCCGATGACTCTCTTTCAGATGCGAAGACTCCCTTCCCCATGCTTATTCCCATGCCCTTTGGATTCTACTCTAGGTGACTGGGCAAAGCTCCTAATCGCTTTGCCTGTGCCTTAGGAATCTATCCCACTTGGGTCTGCAGCTTGGAAATAGCCTGTGGTATGTGAATCAAGTACCTGGTTGTATTTCGGCCAAGCTATAGCATTTGAATTTTTTGTTTCATAGCTCAAAGAAGACTCTCCTTTATATATGAATGTGACTGCTCTGGTGCTATAGAAATTGCTATGTTAGGATGAACGTTGGATCTAATGATCTTAATCAGTGGCTTGCCGTGTCCTTCAAACAAAAAGGAAACAAGGTGGTCTTCATAGCATTTTCCTCAACATTATTCATCTTGATAGCCGAACAGATCTTGATAGCCGAATAGACAGCAAAAACAGATCTTCATAGCATATCAGCTGTAGCTTAATCTCAAAATTTTGTGCCCAAAGTATTGGGTCTTCTGACAGGTGACACCTAGATTGTATTGACTTGGAGTAAAATACTCTTTCGAAGGGTAGTTCTAGGGTTGGCCATTGTCTCTTATGTCTATATTCTCCCCATCAAGAACTCCACCGCCCTTTTCATTTGTTCTAGCATCTGCCATTTGATGTGGATTTTGTCTTCTATGATATTGTTAAAGTGGTTGAGTCCAAGTCCTCCCTTGCATACGTTAGAGTCTCTAGTGTATGTTCCAATCTAAGTGTGGCTTCTACTCTACTTACACCTTTGTGAATAGTCAAACCATAGACCAATCCCAATGATCAAACAATTCATTTAATGGTAAGAGCTATTCCCTTGATATATACACACGAGCTCACAAGCTAAGGACACTACAAGAAAGAAAAAAGGCCTAAACACTCCCCTCTTGTAATCTGTCCTTGAAGTTCCTTGAACCAAGAAATTCTGACAGGTTCAAAGAGTTCAACAGAAAAACAGAGAGGAACAACTCTTACAATAAACAAAAATAATGATAAGAAGTTGACTTTGAAAAAAATTGACACAAGAAATATGCAAAAATCATTTTTTTGTAGAAAATTAAAAATTGACAATAATATTTCAGAAAACAGGAAATTCAGGATTTTGTTCATTCGGGATAGAATAAGAAAAAATTACAAGTCTGTTTCTGCTAATCCAAAAATCTTGAATTTTTTATGGCAAATACTACAAACAATTATCTTTTCAAATATTGTAGAATCAGCTTGAACTCTTGCCTGCATCCCTCCTATGAATGGAGAGTTGCATGAAGCAGCAAAATTGAAAATTTGTTTGAAAATAGATTTTAGGAGAGTCGGTACGAAGTCCGACTGTTCCTATCACCTTTAACAGAGGTGATCGGTATAAGGTATAGGATTTCTCAAGCTCGACAAGTTGTTTCTTCTATATGTTTGTGCAAGATTTTGAAAATTTGAAATCGTTTGAACTTGGTTCAAAAATTTGAGCTTTATTTGGTCTTGATCAAAGATTCTTTTTGGGTTTCAGTAATTTTGGAAATTATTTTTGAATTGAAACTATAATCCCGAGATTTCAAGTCAGGATTTTAGGTGGAACTAAAGACTAGATGGTTGAAATCTAGCTATTTTGAAAGTTGCTTTGATTCCTAGATTTTTGAAGGTAGGATTTTGAGAATTTGGGCTAGGAATAATTGAAATTTGGCAAATTTAGAAGATTGAAAGTAGTTTTGATTTGGGATTTGAAACTTGATTGGAAAATAGTTGAAGATCTAGAAATCGTTTTTGAACTAATTTGGAGTTTAGGGCAAGAATTGAAACCAGAATTTTGATTTGGAATCGAGTTTGGAGAAGTGGGGCTGGAATTTTGAAATTGGTTTAATTCTAGGAATGATTAAGGTTTGAATCTCCACAAAAGTTGTTTTTCACTTGATTTGAGAATTTGAATGGTCAGAATCTTGATTTTGAAATTTTGGTTTGAATGAATGACTAAAATTGTGAAATTTTGCTTGGTCTGGGATAGGTTTTGAGAGAACTACTTTGATCAACTTCGATTACGTTTAGGATGGGCAATTAAAATTTTCATTTTGGCTTTGGAGGGATTATCGATTTGGACTGAAAATTGATTTTGGATTCCAAGAGCTTTGTGGTGATTTTGATTTTGAGAAGGTCCAAACATCTCGATTTTTTAATCATTTTAAAATTTTTGGTGATTTCACTTTGAAGTAAATGAGGAACCCAAGTCTTTGTCACAATATGACTTGGTCATGGTAGTGACTCGGGCTCGACTCATTTAAATTTTGGCTATAGTGCTTGAGTGTTCTTCTGAATTGAGTGTTTGCATGCACTTTTGAAATAAGCTATACGTCCATTTTCTATGCCCCACTCTTCTCTCTATGTACAATTTGTTCAGTTCCCATTCACTTGGTTGACGTTAGGAGATGTTGGATGACCCCTAGACCTTATGTCGATATTGAAATTGAGAAAGGATTTTAGAACGAAGTCCAAGAGCTTGATCAAATTTCTGAATTTTGAATTTAGGGAATTCCATTTGGTCGACTTGAGTGAAGTTGGTTTTGATCAAAACATAGATGTTTTGGAAGTTTTTAGGATTTTTTTTGGAAATTTGAAGAACCAATCTTAGAAAAATTCTCTACTTTGCATGACTTAGATTTTTTGGGAAAGAAATTTTGGATAGAACATTCTCTTCTTAAGTCTTAAAATTATGGTTGGGATACGTGATTTCTGAAATTTATTTAGGAATGAGTCGGGTTTTCCTCTTTGGTTATATCTTGATCTCTCAAGATTCTAAAATATTTTGTTCAACAAAAAACACAACTAGATGAGGTATTTTGAATTCTTTGTTTTGAAGTCATGAAAATATTCTGAAAATTTTCAGAAATGCATTTGAATGAGAAATGGTTTATTTCAAAATGAGCTCAAGTGGATTGCTGTTCCATTTCTAAGGTTGACTGCATTCATGATTTGAGTGAGTACGACCCTTGCAGGAGTAGGTTTGAAAGGTCATGGAATTTGTCATGTTTGTATTCATGAAACGTAGAACGTATATTTCATTCTTCACTCACTCCTCTCGTTTTGCATACATTCATCCAAGGCATGGACGAATGAGTCAAGTTCCACTTAGACTTTAAAAATTTTCTCACCACATTTGCACTCAAATAGGTTTTTCTTTGAAATCGGTTTTTTTTAGTTTATATAATGGACTGGTTTTGAAAACATTATTTTCTGGTTTTTCAAAACAGAATTTTTGGTTTTGGAAAGTCATAAGTGTTGCGGGAATGCATGCATGTGCATCTTATCATGTACATTTTTCATACTACCATAGCTGGGCATCATTCTCAACTTTTTAAAAAAATTGAATCAAAGACCCCACCCCCCCCCCCCCCCCCTCTCCCACACCTTGGTCTTTTCATTCATCATTCACAAGATAGATTTATGTAAATTAATGTGTTATCACCCCAAATTTTTCCAAAAAGGGGTGTATTCCATTTTCACTCAAATCTCAATTATTCATTTGGGTTTAAATTTTTAAACCTTAAGCCCGACCTTAGACCCCAAACAAACTTCCATATTCTCACCTAAGTCCAGTTCATGACTGTTTGATCCAAAATGAATCTCCAGACCCACGTCCGAGTCCAAACTCAAGATTCAAATTCGAACGCAAGATTTAAATCCAAAATCCAACTCTTGTATCTGAATTAGATCTGAAACCCAAGTATAGATCCAAATCGAGCATTTTAAACTCAAAACTAAAGGCTGAGATCAAAATGACAATTTGAAGCTATTGAGCGCCACAATCGCACACACAAACTTTTTCTTTGTTTCATGTCTAGTCCTTGCACCAAAATTGTGTTTTTGAGCTTAAACCACTCAGCAGAACGCGTCGGCGACCAAGTGAACACAATCCGAAATTTAAAACGAGCCCGGACTGTGCGCGTCATGTGATGCGCTAGGCACTATCGCTCTACATGCGCAGTGCGCTAGGCACAACAGCACCTGGCACGCCGAGAGGGGGCCTGCGCTGTGCAGGCCACCCCTTTCTTAGTTAAAAGTGGTTTTGGGCCTGGCTGGGTGGGCGTTAGCCCTGCCCACACCCAAAGGGGTGTTTACAAGGCTAGTGGCCAATCCCACTTAGTTGAAGCCTATTTTTTTTTTTTAAATAATAAAATTATTCAAAAATACTTGAAATTCGCATGAAAATCTTGTCAAGTTAAAAAAATTCAAATTTTGAGTTTTTGGCTCCATAACTCCTTATAAATACCCCACAATCATCCTTCTTGGGATGAACTAACCCTTGGAGAATTTTTAGTGCTTTCTCACTTGAAGTTTTAGAGTTTTTCCTTAATTTTTTCTCTCCATTTCTCTCTTCTTCTGTTCTTCCTTTTCTCCAAACTTGGAAGCAAGCTTCTCCAAGTTCAAACTCTTCAAGGAAGCAAGAGGAGTCCTCTTAGAGGAATATTTTTATCATTTTAGTGCTTCATCCGAGGCAATCCTTAAATCATTCAAAGAAGGAGGCTCATTTTTAATATGATCTATATTCGAGGTATGTACTTCTCCATTTTATTTTCATTTCCTCTTGCTACCTCCTCATGGCCATGTAAAAAAACTCTAAAGATTTTCTTTTCGGAGTCAAGAGCTACTCTTGAATGCACTGGGAGTATGAGCAAGGCGAAATAAATTCAATTTCTTCATTTGTTGCCAAAAAATATGCTTGTTATATGCTTAAGATGATGTTCATGCACGATATATTAATTTTCTTGATTAATGAGCAAATGCACCGAAAGAATGAGTGTTTGGGTTGGGATTTCTTCATTCTTATGCTGATTTTTGAGGTTGGGATTTGTCCAACCTAAGAAGCACTTCACAAATATGTACATGTTAAAGTGCATCTTCATGTCATTTTTATGCTTAGTTTCTTTCTTAATCACTCGATTAGGGACCCCAATGAGTGCTTTCTTACGTTGCTCTTCATGTCATGAATGCTTGATTTTCTTCCACACTCAATAGTGAAAGAAATTGATCTTCTTGTACTAATTGTGGATTTTATGTTCACGTATAAAAGTATTTAGAATCATATTTTCCAAAAAGATTTTGAAAGCAATAACCCTCTCTAATGAGGCCTTGGAGACTTAACCTAGGCTCTTGCATGAGTCCAAGTTCCTCTTTGGCCTACATAAAAATTGAAGTAGGATATTTTCAAGCCATTTCTTGATTTTAACTCTGTAACGCCCTAGAAGTTTAGTCTCGTATTGAAGATTGTGAGGGATCTTCAATGACTTATAAAGGGAGGTCATTAATGAGATAATTGTCTTGGTTTCTACCCCTTTTAGGGCTGGAGCTGAAACTGCTAGGGGGTGAGTTGCAATCCGCCGAACTAGGGGCCGAGCTCAGGAGTGGGTCGGGTTGTTATAGTGGTATCAAAGCGAGTTCAACACTCGGACCTGGGGTCCCACGCACGCAGAGCGTGTGCCTTAAGAGGGGTGGATTGTGGGTTATGAGGGATCTTCAATGGCTTATAAAGGGGGTTCATTAATGAGATGAGTGTCCTGGTTTCTAACCTTTTTAGGGCTAGAACCGAAACTACTAGAGGGTGAATTGAGATCTGCCAAACCAGCGGCCGAGCCCAGAGTTGGTCGGTTTGTTACAAACTCTCATGAAGACATATACATATATATATGTTATATGTGTACACGTGCACATGACTATCTCTCTTTGTCCTTCTCTCTTTATGATTTAACATATTCTCTTACAAACTCTCGTATACATATATATAAATATATATACGTGTATTCTATTATAAAATCTCTCTCTCTCTCTTTCTAAAATCTTCTTCTCCCTCTCTATTTGATCTAAACTTCTTCTTCTCAAGCTTTCATATATGTATACATATGTATATATATACATATATATGTATTATAAGTATGTATATGTATACATCCCTCTCTCTTTCTTCTAAATCCTGTGCTTTTGTGATTTTTAAAATCTCTTTCTCTCTTTCTTTCTCCATATTCCTCTTGTATTCAAGTCTTTCCTGTTTTCCATTCTTTTGAATATATTTTCCTTAAGATCTTTTCATTTGCCGACTTCATCAAGACCAAAACTCAAGTAATGACCCAATGTTGGAATCATGATTGATGGTCTACAACTCCATTATATTTTCAAGAACTTTTCTCTTTTCGTAAAAGTGTTTGTAGAAATTATTTAAATAAAAATAAAAAGCTTAGATGTATGTGATAGTAGGAATGCTTTTAGATGAATGTTGTGGTAGGAATGAATGATTTACTTCTAATCATGTAGGGCCAATGCATTCATATATTCACTTTCACTTAAAATCACGAATAATCACAAGCACATTTCTAAAAGAACTTAAACAATATGAGATGAAGCTCTAGGTAAGTAGCAACCCAATTAGATCAAAGTCTCAAACCTACTTAACTTCTTAAGAGAACACTAAATCGACTTCAAAAGTGATTTTCAAGGGTTCTATATAATATTTGTAAAGATCTTCCCGTTCAATATTTTACTCAAATAAAAGCAAATGACTCTTCAAAAACTTTCTCAAAAATTTGGAATATCAAGTCTTCAATTTTTTCTCAAACATTGCATCACATTTAGAATGAAAAAGATGTTTAAGCAAAAATAAAATGCATCAAGAATAAGCATATCCCTTGGATTGATTACTCCTAGTAAAGGCACCGAGAATGGTTGATCCTCGTACCGATGGGTGAGTCTCTTTCTTTCTTCAAAACAAAACTTCATTTTTCTAGAGCACTCCAAAGGAACCAAAAAATTTTTTGGGGATGCAAACATAATGTGTACTTTATTTCAGCAAGGTCGAAGCGAATCTGAAACTATCATGCCTAATTTATAGATGAGGTTGAGTTGTAATGTTTTAGAGACTATATGAGATTAAGATTGGAAAAGGGCATGCCACAAACTTTGGTTTGAAGGCGATGGGAGTTGTCCATTTCAAACAGAATCCTACCAAATTTAGTCAGGGATTTCTAGACTTGATGCCACATATTTTGATGCAAATGGGCAAGCCATACCACTATAGATCACGAGATCAAGGACAACCCAAATAGGTTGTGATTGTTCCTAATCAGGTGTTAAGGTACTGAGGATGGTCCAAAAATTACGTCTAACTCAGAATTCTGTTTTTCTGCATATTCTCTTCTATCAGTTATTGTAACTGTGTTAGTGCTTCACATACATCAGTTATTGTAACTGTGTAACCATCCATGTACTCTACTTTCTTGCCTCAGTTTTCTTTTGCTTCCTACTTGCTGATTACTATGGCTTGTTCAAGTTGTTTCACTGCTTTCAGTCACCTAACAACCCAATGGAATGTTGTCGCTAGTCTGGTTTTTGTGAAGTTGAACAAAGACAACTACTTACCTTGGAAGCGCTAACTTGTTGTTGGTATGTGCTCACAAGGTCTATTATCTTTTGTTGATGGAGCAAAAGAAGCTCATTCTCAATTGATTGTACAAGGAGGCAAGCAAGTCCCAAATATGTCTTATGAAGAATGGGCTCGATCCGACCAACTCGCACTCAGTTGGATTCTTGCCACTGCATCTGATTCTATGTTAAATCAGATTTTACAATTCAAGACTGCTAGAGAAGCATGGATGGCTCTAGAGTGAGCCTATGGTTCTCAGTCCCCATTGTGGTTATGATGATTATGATGATTAACAAAGAACTCTCTTTTATCAAAAAATAAATGTTTGATATGTCAACTTATTTGGAACACATCAACTCATTATCAAATATTCTCGCTAAAAATGAAAAGGTTGTTGATGCTGAATTGGTTCACCTCATGCTGAATGGTCTTCCGTCAGAGTATAAGAGCTTTTTTACATCTCTCACTATAGGTTATTCTATTGCTTCTTCACATTTTCAGATCTCCATGACCTTTTAATTAATCAAGAAAAGCAAATGGAACCGATGAAACCAAAGTTGTTAGAAACTTGTGAAAATACTGCCATTGCTTTTGTCGCCAATCAGGGGCAGGGCGTGGTACATTTGGTTTTGAAGGAGGATGATGAGTAAGGTCGACAGGGCGATCTACTCAAATGATTTTAACAAGGTAAACAATAAAAATTATACTTCTGCAAATAATAATATCAGATCTTCCAGCCAACGTCCAATGGATTGTCAATACTGTGGTAGGAAAGGTCACACAACTCGACATTGTTGGGACATTCCCCAAGCCTTCTCCACTATGACACTTGATGAAAGCAAGGATGAAGCTTGGTACCCAGATACCAGAGCTACAAACCACATCACCAATGATGATTCTCAAATGAATAATAAAGAGACATACAAAGAGAAGAAGGTATTCTTGCAGCAAATGGTTATTCCCTTACTATATCTCAAATTGGTGATATAAAGTTTCATGCAGGGCAGAGATGATTCACGTTAAACAAAGCCACACTCCACGCTCCACATGTGATGAAAAATCTCTTATCTGTTAGTCAGCTCACAAGAGATAACATTTGTCTATTTCAATGCTCTTCTTATGATTTTTGGGTTAAAGATTTTAATGCTCAGCAGGTTCAACTTCAAGGAATGAAAACTAAGGCAGGGCTTTATAAGTTGAATGGACAAAGAGCAATGATGGCAGACAAAAGATCAAAGTGAGAAGGATCTTTTACTCTTTGGCACAAAAGACTTGGTCATGCTAACAAGAATATTTTCTGCATTCTAGTAATCATATACAGATTAATAGCAAGAATAATGGAGACTTTGTGTGTGAACATTGTCTAATCGGAGAGTCTCATAAACTTCTATGCAAAACTGTTGATCGCTCAACCACACATTCATTGGAATCATCCATGGATATATATGGGGGCCGGCTCTGGTCACATCTTGAGAAGGAATCAAATATTATCTAGTATTAGTTAATGATTTTACTCATTTTTGTTGGATGCTTACTTTGAAGTTCAAATTTGAAACCTTTGCATGCTTTGTTAATGTTAAAACAATCATAGAAATCAGTTGTGTGAAAAACTCTCTATATTCCAAACTGATAATGGTGGTGAATTCATGAATGATCAGTTTACAACTTTTTTCCAAAGCAGTGGTATTTTTCATCATGTGTCCTACCCACACACGCCTTAGCAGAATGGTTTGATGGAACAAAAACATCGACATGTAGTTGAGACTGGTCATACGCTTCCCAATCAGGCACAAATACTTATGTTATGAGCCAACTACAAGGCACACCTACGTATAATGCCATGTTTATTTTGATGAAACAACAACAAGCATTTTTTATGATGTCAAGGACATTTCAACGTCATACTTACATGGGTAAAACATTGCCATGGTTAACTCAAATCCTTTGGGTACTCAATTAAAAGTTTGAAGAAGCAGCGAGGCCAATGTTGTAGAGACTAATGTTGAGTATCCAAGTCATGATGTTCCAATCCAATTGCCTACTTATCAGGAGCAAACCGAACATGAGATAGATCAATCTCCTTTTCCATCAAATGTCACTACTAATCCTTCTATTGATGTCACAGGTGGTGATCAATCTCAAGAGATCAGAATGCTATCACTACCACTTTAAGATCATATTCATCAC
>JAANDH010001637.1:57225-70377 GCA_011799765.1 Nymphaea thermarum | reverse complement strand
TTAACCACATTCAATAAAATATGTGTGATCAAATAAATCAATTAAATCTCTCTCGTATTGATACGAACTTGGGGTTCAAATCTCCTAGATCGTTAGTTAGAGATGTAACTACAAGTTCAACTCATTGGATTAGTTTCAAGGGATCAAACGAATGCATTGGCATCATTTGTATCTAAATAAACTAGTGATTTGAATCGTTTAAATCATTCATTATTGACATTATAACAACTTAAACATATTAGATTAACAATAAGGGATCATATGAATAAGTTGAATCTCATTCATTTTCATACTAACTTCTGATTTCAATCCACTAAATCATTGAATGTGAATATAACAACAAGTTAACCACGTTCAATTAAATATGTGCGATCAAATGAATCAATTAAATCCCCCTCGTATTGATACGAACTTAGGATTTCAACTCATTGGATTAGATATACGGGATCAAACAAATGTGTTGGTCCCATTGGTCCCATTTCTACCCATCTAAACTAGTGAATTTGATCATTTAAATCATTCGTTATGGACATTATAACAAGTGATACATATTAGTTTAACTAAAAGAGATCATATGAATGAGGTGAATCGCATTCATTTTCATACAAACTTGTGATGTCATTCATTTAAATCATTCATTATAGATGTAATAACAAGTGAGACACATTAGATTAAATATAAGTGAGCAATGAATCACTTGAATCTCATTAATTTTCTTTCAAATTTGTGATTTCAATCCACTAAATCATTCAATATAGATGTAATAATAAGTTAAGAACATTCAATTAGATATGTGTCATCAAGAGAATCACTTAAATCCCACTCGTATTGATAGGAACTTGTGATTTCAATCCCTTAAACCATTCACTATAGACATAATAAGATGTTAAACTCATTGGATTAGATATAAGGGATCAAACAAATGCATTGGTCTCATTTCTGTCCATATAAACTAGTGATTTTAATCATTTAAATCGTTCATTATAAACATTATAACAAGTGAATATTAGTTTAACTAAAGGGGATCGTATGTATGAGTTGAATCTGATTCGTTGTTCATACAAACTTGTGATTTCAATTCCCTAAATCATTGAATGTGAATATAAAAACAGGTTAACCACGTTCAATTAAATATGTGTGATCAAATGAATCAATTAAATCCCTCTCGTGTTGATACAAACTTGGGATTTCAATCTCTTAGATCGTTCGTTAGAGATGCAACTACAAGTTCAACTCATTGGATTACTTTCAAGGGATCAAACGAATGCGTTGGTCTCATTTGTATCTACACAAACTAGCGATTTTAATCGTTTAAATCATTCATTATAGGCAATATAAGAAGTTAAACTTATTTGATTAACAATAAAGGATCATATGAATAAGTTGAATCTCATTCATTTTCATACAAACTTGTGATTTCAATCCACTAAATCATTGAATGTGAATAGTACAACAAGTTAACCACGTTCAATTAAATATGTGTGATCAAATGAATCAATTAAATCCCTCTTGTATTGATATGAACTTGTAACTTCAATCTCTTAGATCATTCGTTAGGGAAGTAGCTACAAGTTCAACTCATTGGATTAGATATAAGGGATCAAACAAATGCATTGGTCCCATTTCAACCCATATAAACGAGAGATTTTGATCATTTAAATCATTCGTTATAGACATTATAACAAGTGAAACATATTAGATTATCTAAAAGAGATCATATGAATGAGATAAATCACATTCATTTTCGTTCAAATTTGTGATTTCAAGCATTTAAATCATTCATTATAGATGTAATAACAAGTGAGACACATTAGATTAAATATAAGTGAGCAATGAATCACTTGAATCTCATTCATTTTCTTTTAAACTTGTGATTTCAATCCACTAAATCATTCTATAAGGATGTAACCACAAGTTAAGCACATTCAATTAAATATGTGTGATCAAGAGAATCACTTAAATCCCACTTGTATTGATAGGAACTAGTGATTTCAATCCCTTAAATTATTCGCTATGGATGTAATAAGAAGTTGAACTCATTGGATTAGATACAAGGGATCAAACAAATGCATTGGTCTCATTTATAATCATATAAACTGGTGATTTTTATCATTTAAATCATTCATTATAGACATTATAACAAGTGAATATTGGATTAACTATAGGGGATCATATGAATGAGTTGAATCTCTTTCATTTTCGTACAAACTTGTAATTTCAATCCACTAAATCATTCAACGTGAATATAACAACAAGTTAACCACATTCAATTAAATATGTGTGATCTAATAAATCAATTAAATCCCTCTCATATTGATACGAACTTGTAATTTCATTCTCTTAGATAATTCGTTAGGGATGTAACTACAAGTTCAACTCATTGGATTAGATATAAGGGATCAAACAAATGCGTTGATCACATTTCTACCCATATAAATGAGAGATTTTGATCACTTAAATCATTCGTTATAGACATTATAAGAAGTGAAACATATTAGATTATTTAAACGAGATCATATGAATGAGGTGAATCACATTCATTTTCATACAAATTTGTGATTTCAATCATTTAAATCATTCATTATAGATGTAATAACAAGTGAGACACATTAGATTAAATATAACTGAGCAATGAATCACTTGAATCTCATTCATTTTCTTTCAATCCACTAAATCATTCTATATGGATGTATGAACAAGTTAAGCACATTCAATTAAATATGTGTGATGAAGAGAATCACTTAAATCCCACTCTTATTGATAGGAACTTGTGATTTCAATCCACTAAATCAATGAACGTGAATATAACAACAGGTTAACCACATTCAATTAAATATGTGTGATCAAATGAATCAATTAAATCCCTCTCGTATTGATACAAACTTGTAATTTCAATCTCTTGGTTCATTCTTTAGGTATGTGACAACAAGTTCAACTCATTGGAT
Source organism: Nymphaea thermarum (assembly GCA_011799765.1). Taxonomy (NCBI): domain Eukaryota; kingdom Viridiplantae; phylum Streptophyta; class Magnoliopsida; order Nymphaeales; family Nymphaeaceae; genus Nymphaea; species Nymphaea thermarum. The sequence goes on along the minus strand of JAANDH010001637.1, from coordinate 67,432 downwards.
GAGATATAAGGGATCAAACAAATGCGTTGGTCTCATTTCTACCCACATAAACTAGAGATTTTGATCATTTAAATCATTCATTATAGACACTATAACAAGTGAAACATATTAGATTATCTAAAAGAGATCATATGAATTAAGTGAATCAATTTCATTTTCATGCAAACTTGTGATTTCAATCATTTAGATCATTCATTATAGATTTAATAACAGGTGAGACACATTAGGTTAAATATAAGTGAGCAATGAATCACTTGAATCTCATTCATTTTCTTTTAAACTTGTGATATCAATCCTCTAAATCATTCAATATAGATCTAACAACAAGTTAAGCACATTCAATTAGATATGTGTGAACAAGAGAATCACTTAAATCCCACACGTATTGATAGGAACTTGTGATTTCAATCCCTTAAATCATTCACTATGGATGTAATAAGAAGTTCAACTCATTGGATTAGATAGAAGGGATCTAACAAATGCATTGGTCTCATTTGTATTCATATAAAAAAATAATTTTAATCATTTAAATCATTCATTATAGATATTATAACAAGTGAATATTAGATTAACTATATGGGATCATATGAATGAGTTGAATCTCATTCATTATCATACAAACTTGTGCTTTCAATCCACTAAATCATTGAATGTGAATATAACAACAAGTCAACTACATTCAATTAAATATGTGTGATCAAATGAATCAATTAAATCCCTCTTGTATTGATACAAACTTAATTTCAATCTCTTAGATCATTCGTTATGGATGTAACTACAAGTTCAACTCATTGGATTAGATATGACAGATCAAACAAATGCGCTGGTCTCATTTCCACCCATATAAACTAGATATAACTAAAAGGGATCATATGAATGAGATGAATCACATTCATTTTCATGTAAACTTGTGATTTCAATAATTTAAATCATTCATTATAGATGTAATAACAGGTGAGACACATTAGATTAAATATAAGTGATCAATGAATCACTTGAATCTCATTCATTTTCTTTTGAACTTGTGATGTCAATCCACTAAATCATTCAATATAGATGTAACAACAAGTTAAGCACATTCAATTTGGTATGTGTGATCAAGAGAATCACTTAAATCCCAATCGTATTGATATGAACTTGTGATTTCAATCCTTTAAATCATTCACTATGGATGCAATGAGAAGTTCAACTCATTGGATTAGTTGCAGGGGATCAAACAAATGCATTGGTCTCATTTTCATCTACATAAACTAGTGATTTTATTTGTTTAAATCATTCATTATAGATTATAACAAGTTAAACATATTAGATTAACAATAAGGGGTTATATAAATAAGTTGAATCTCATTCATTTTCATACAAACTTGTGATTTCAATCCACTAAATCATTGAATCAGAATATAACAACAAGTTAACCACGTTCAATTAAATATGTGAGATCAAATGAATCAATTAAATCCCTCTCGTATTGATACGAACTTGTAATTTCAATCTCTTAGATCATTCGTTAGGGATGTAACTACATGTTCAACACATTGAATTAGATATAACGGATCAAAAAGTGCGTTGGTCCCATTTCTACCCATACAAACTAGAGATTTTGATCATTTAAATACTTCGTTATAGACATTATAACAAGTAAAACATATTAGATTTTCTAAAAGGGATCATATGAATGAGATGAATCACATTCATTTTCATACGAACATGTGATTTCAATTATTTAAATCATTCATTACAGATGTAATAACAAGTGAGACATTAGATTAAATATAAGTGAGCAATGAATAATTTGAATCTCATTCATTTTCTTTTAAACTTGTGATTTCAATCCGCTAAATCATTCTTTATGGATGTAACAACAAGTTAAGCATATTCAATTAAATATGGGTGGTCAAGAGAATCACTTAAATCCCACTCGTATTGATAGGAACTTGTGATTTCAATCCATTAATTCATTCACTATGGACGTAACAAGAAGTTAAACTCACTGGATTATATTCAAGGGATCAAACAAATGCATTGGTATCATTTTTATCCATCTAACCTAGTGATTTTGATCATTTAAATCATTCGTTATGGACATTATAACAAGTGAAACATATTAGATTAACTAAAAGGGATCATGTGAATGAGACGAATAACATTCATTTTCATATAAACTTGTGATTTCAATCATTTCAATCATTCGTTATAGATGTAATAACAAGTGAGACACATTAGATTAAATATAAGTGAGCAATGAATCACTTGAATCTCATTCATTTTCTTTTAAACTTGTGATATCAATCCACTAAATCATTCAATATAGATGTAACAACAAGTTAGACACATTCAATTAGATATGTGTGATCAAGAGAATCACTTAAATCCCACTAGTATTGATAGGAACCTATGATTTCAATCCCTTAAATCATTCACTATGGATGTAATTAGAAGTTCAACTCATTGGATTACATACAAGGGATCAAACAAATGCATTGGTCTCATTTGTATCCATATAAATGGGTGATTTTAATCATTTAAATCATTCATTATAGACATTATAACAAGTGAATATTAGATTAACTATAGGGGATCATATGAATGAGTTGAATCTCATTCATTTTCATACAAACTTGTGATTTCAATCCACTAAATCATTGAACGTAAATATAACAAGTTAACCACATTCAATTAATTTTTTTGTGATGAAATGAATCAATTAAGTCCCTCTCTTATTGAGACAAACTTGTAATTTTAATATCTTAGATCATTCGTTAGGGATGTAACTACAAGTTCAACTCATTGGATTAGATATAAAAGATCAAACAAATGCGTTGGTCCCATTTCTACCTATATAAACAAGAGATTTTGATCATTTAACTCATTCGTTATAGACATTATAACAAGTGAAACATATTATATTATCTAAAAGGGATCATATGAATGGGATGAATCACATTCATTTTCATACAAACTTGTGATTTCAATCATTTAAATCATTCATTATAGATGTAATAACAAGTGAGACACATTAGATTAAATATAAGTGGGCAATGAATCACTTGAATCTCATTCATTTTCTTTTAAACATATGAATGAGATTCAACTCATTCATATGATCCTTTATTGTTAATCTAATATGTTTAACTCGTTCTAATGTCTATAATGAATCATTAAAATGATTAAAATCACTAGTTTATATAGATACAAATGGGACCAATGCATTTGTTTGATCCCTTGTAACTAATCCAATGAGTTGACATTGTAGTTACACAATTTCATATCAATACGAGATAGATTTAATTGATTCATTTGATCACTCGTATTTAATTGAATGTGGTTAACTTGTTGTTACATTCACATTGAATGATTTAGTAGATTGAAATCACAAGTTAATGCTTTATTGTTAATCTAATATTCACTTGTTATAATGTCTATAATGAATGACTTGCGGGATTAAAATCCCTAGTTTATATGGATATAAATGGGACAAATGCATTTGTTTGATCCCTTTTATCTAATCCAAAGAGTTTAACTTCTTACTACATCCATAGTGAATGATTTAAGGGATTCAAATCACAAGTTCCTAATAATACGAGTGAGATTTAAGTGATTCTTTTTATCACACATATTTAGTTAAATATGCTTAACTTGTTATTCCATCCATATAGAATGATTTAGTGGACTAAGATCACAACATTTAATAAAAAAGAATGAGATTCAAGTGTTTCATTTGCTCACTCATAACTAATCTAATGTGTCTCTTTTGTTATTACATCTATAATGTATGATTTAAATGATTAAAATAACAAGTTTATATGTATGCAAATAGGATTCATGCATTAGTTTGATCTCTTGTAGCTAATGCAATCTGTTGAACTTGTTGTTATATCTATAATAATGATCTAAGGGATTGAAATCACAAGTTTCTATCATAAGAGTGAGATTTAATTGGTTCATTTGATCACGCATATTAAATTGAATGCGCTTAACAAGTTGTTACATTCTTATTTAATGATTTTGTGGATTGAAATCATAAGTTTAATTGAAAATGAATGAGATTCAGGTGATTCAATTGCATCTAGATTGAATGATTTAAATTGCATCTAGATTGAATGATTTAAATTGCATCAATTGCATCTAGATTGAATGATTTTGTGGATTGAAATCATAAGTTTACATCTAGATTGAATGATTTAAATGGTTGAACTCAGAAGTTCATATGGATACAAATGGGATCTATACAGCAGTTTGATATTTTACAGTTAATCCAATGAGATAAACTTGTAGTTACATCTATAATGAACGATATAAGAGATTGAAATCACAAGTTCGTATCAATACGAGAGAGATTTAATTGATTCATTTGATCACACATACTTAGATGAATGTGGTTGACTTGTTGTTACATCTACACTGAATGATTTAGTGGATTGAAATCAAGTTTGTATCAAAATGAGTGAGATTCAACTCATTCATATAATTCCTTATAGTTTATATAGATACAAATGGGACCAATGCATTTGTTTGATCCCTTGTATTTAATCCAATGAGTTGAACTTGTAGTTACACCCCTAACGAAAAATCAAAGATATTGAAATAACAAGTTTAACAAGAGAGATTTAATTGATTTATTTGATCACACATATTTAATTGAATGTGGTTAACTTTTTGTTACATTCACATTGAATGATTTAACGGATGGAAATCACATGTTTGTATGAAAATGAATGAGACTCAACTCATTCATATAATCCCTTTTGGTTAGTTTAATATGTTTCACTTGTTATAATGTCTATAATGAATTATTTAAATGATTAAAATATCTAGTTTATATGTATACAAATGAGACCAACGCATTTGTTTGATCCCTTGTATGTAATCCAATGAGTTTAACTTCTTGTTACATCTATAGTGAACGATTTAAGAGATTAAAATCACAAGTTCCAATCAATATGTGTTGGATTTAAGTGATTCTCTTAATCACACATATTTAAACTAATTGTGCTTAACTTGTTGTTACATCTATATTGAATGATTTAATGGATTGAAATCACAAGTTTAAAATAAAATGAATGAGATTCATGTGATTCATTGCTCACTTATATTTAATCTAATGTGTCTCACTTGTTAATACATCTATAATGAATGATTAAAATGATTAAAATCACAAGTTTGTATGAAAATCAATGTGATTCATCTCATTCATATGATCCCTTTTAGTTAATCTAATATGTTTCACTTGTTATAACGTCCAATGCATTTTTTTGATCTCTTATTTCTAATCCAATGAGTTGAACTTGTAGTTACATCTCTAACGAATGATCCAACAGATTGAAATCACAAATTCGCATCAATACGAGAGAGATTTCATTGATTCATTTGATCACACATATTTAATTGAATGTGGTTAACTTGTTGTTATATTCACATTGAATGATTTAGTGGATTGAAATCACAAGTTTGTATGGAAATGAATGAGATTCAACTCATTCATATGATCCCTTTTGGTTTATCTAATATGTTTCACTTGTTATAATGTCTATAATGAATTATCTAAATGATTAAAATCACTAGTTTATAGGTTTAGAAATGGGACCAATGCATTTGTTTGATCCCTTGTATCTAATCCAGTGAGTTTAATTTCTTGTTACATCTATAGTGAATGATTTAAGGAATTGGAATCACATGTTCCTATCAATGCGAGTGGGATTTAAGTGATTCTCTTGATCACACATATTTAATTGAATGAACTTGTAGTTACAGCTCTAACGAAGGATCTAAGATATTGAAATCACAAGTTCGTATCAATACGAGAGAGATTTAATTGATTCATTTGATCACACATATTTAATTGAATGTAGTTAACTTGTTGTTACATTCACATTGAATGATTTAGTGGATTGAAATCACACGTGTGTATGAATATGAATGAGATTCAACTCATTCATATGATCCCTTATAGTTAATCTAATATTCACTTGTTATAATGTCTATAATGAATGATTTAAATGATTAAAATCACTATTTTACATAGATACGAATGGGACCAAAGTATTTGTTTGATCATTTGTATCTAATTCAATGAGTTTAACTTCTTATTACATCCATAGTGAATGATTTAAGTGATTGAAATCACAATTTTCTATCAATACAAGTGGGATTCAAGTGATTCTTTTTATCACACTTATTTAATTAAATGTGCTTAACTTGTTGTTACATCCATATGGAATGATTTAGTGGATTGAAATCACAATATTAAATGAAAATGAATGAGATTCGAGTGATTCATTTGCTCACTCATAACTAATCTAATTTGTCTCTCTTGTTATTACATGTATAATGAATGATTTAAATGTTTCAAACCACAAGTTTTTATGTATACAAATAGGATCTATGCATTAGTTTGATCCCTTGTAGCTAATCCAATCACTTGAACTTGATCTTACATCCATAATAATGATCTAAGGGATTGAAATCACAAGTTTGTATCATAAAAGTGAGATTTAATTGATTCATTTCCTCACACATATTAAATTGAATGTGCTTAACATGTTGTTACATTCATATTTAATGATTTAGTTGATTGAAATCACAAGCTTAATTGAAAATGAATGAGATTTAAGTGATTCAATTGCTCACTTATAGTAAATCTAATGTGTTTCGCATGTTATTACATCTAAAATGAATGATTTCAATGGTTGAAACAACAAGTTCATATGGATACAGATGATATGTAGGCATTAGTTTGATATCTTACAGTTAATCCAATGAATGGTATAAGAGATAGAAATCACCAGTTTGTATCAATACAAGAGAGATCTAATTGATTCATTTGATCATTCATACATGATTGAATGTGGTTAACTTGTTGTTTCATCTACATTGAATGATTTAGTGGATTGAAATCAAGTTTGTATCAAAATAAGTGAGATTCAACTCATTCATATGATCCCTTATTGTTAATTTAATATGTTTCACTTGTTATAAAGTATATAATGANACATTGAATGATTTAGGAGATTGAAATCAAGTTTGTATCAAAATGAGTGAGATTCAACTCATTCATATGATCCCTTATAGTTAATCTAATATGTTTCACTTGTTATAAAGTCTATAATGAATGATTTAAATTATTAAAATCACTAGTTTATATGGATACAAATGGGACCAATGCCTTTTTTTGATCCCTATTATCTAATCCAATGAGTTGAACTTATACTTACATATCTAACGAAGTTTCTAAGAGATTGAAATCACAAGTTCGTATCAATACGAGAGAGATTTAACTAATTTATTAGATCACACATATTTAATTGAATGTGGTTAACTTGTTGTTACATTCTCATTGAATGTTTTAGTGGATTAAAATCACACGTTTGTATGTAATTGAATGTGATTCAACTCATTTATATGAACTCTTTTGGTTAATCTAATATGTTCCACTTGTTATAATGCCTATAATGAATTATTTAAATGATTAAAATCACTAGTTTCAATGTATACAAATGGGACCAATACATTTGTTTGATGCCTTGTATCTAATCCAATGAGTTTAACTTCTTGTTATATATATAGTGAACGATTTAAGGGATTGAAATCACAAGTTCCTATCAATACGAGTCGGATTTTAGTGATTATCTTGATGACACATATTTAATTGAATGTGCTTAACTTGTTGTTACTTCCCTATTGAATGATTTAGTGGATTGAAATCACAAGTTTAAAAGAAAATGAATGAAATTCAAGTGATTCATTGCTCACTTATATTTAATCTAATGTGTCTCACTTGTTATTACAACTATAATGAATTATTTAAATGATTGAAATCACAAGTTTGTATGAAAATAAATGTGATTCATCTCATTCATATGATCCCTTTTAGTTAATATAATATGTTTCACTTGTTATAATGTCTACAATGCATTTGTTTGATCCCTTATATCTAATCGAATGAGTTGAACTTGTAGGTACAACTCTAACGAATGATCTAAGAGATTAAAATCACAAGTTTGTACAAATACGAGACAAATTTAATTGATTGATTTGATCACACATATTTAATTGAATGTGGTTAACTTGTTGTTACATTCACATTGAATGATTTAGTGGATTGAAATCACAAGTTTGTATAAAAATGAATGAGATTCAACTCATTCATATGATCCCTTATTGTTAATCTAATGCGTTTAACTTGTTATAATGTCTAAATAATTAAAATAACTAATTTATATAGATACAAATGGGACCAATGCATTTGTTTGATCCCTTGTAACTAATCCAATGAGTTGAACTTATTGTTACATTTCTAACCAAGGATCTAAGAGATTGAAATCACAAGTTCCTATCAATACGAGAGAGAGATTTAATTGTTTGATTTTATGGCACATATTTAATTGAATGTTGTAAACTTGTTGTTACATTCACAATGAATGATTTAGTGGATTGAAATCACAAGTTTGTATGAAAATGAATGAGATTCAACTCATTCATATGATCCCTTATAGTTAATCTAATATTCACTTGTTATAATGTCTATAATAAATTATTTAAATGTTTAAAATCACTACTTTATAAGGATACAAATGGGACCAATGCACTTATTTTATCCCTTGTATCTTATCCAATGAGTTCTACTTCTTATTTCATCCATAGTGAATGATTTAAGGGATTGAAATGACAAGTTCCTATCAATACGAGAGGGATTTAAGTGATTGTTTTTATCGCACATATTTAATTAAATGTGCTTAACTTCTTGTTACATCTATATAGAATGATCTAGTGGATTGAAATTACAACTTTAAATGAAAATGAATGAGATTCATGTAATTCAGTTGCTCACTCATAACTACTCTAATGTGTCTCTCTTGTTATTACATGTATAATGAATGATTAAAATGATTAAAATCATTAGTTTATATGTATACAAGTAGGATCTATGCATTTATTTGATCCATTGTAGCTAATCCAATTAGTTGAACTTGTTGTTTCATGTATAATACTGATCTAAGGGATTGAAATCACATGTTTGTATCATAAAAGTGAGATTTAATTGATTTATTTGATCACACATATTTAATTGAATGTGCTTAACTTGTTATTACATCTATATTGAATGATTTAAAGAAAATGAATGAGATTGAAGTGATTCATTGCTTACTTATATTTAATCTAATGTGTCTCACTTGTTATTACATCTATAATGAATTATTTAAATGATTGAAATCACAACTTTGTACAAAAATAAATGTAATTCATCTCATTAGTATGATCCCTTTTAGTTAAAATGGACCAATGCATTTGTCTGATCCCTTATATCTAATCCAATGAGTTGAACTTCTAGTTACGTCACGAACGAATGATGTAAGAGATTGAATTCACAAGTTCGTATCATAAGTTTGTATGAAAAGGGGTTTAAGGTTTAGGGTTTAGGGTTTCCCAATAAGGGGTCATATGAATAAGTTGTATCTCATTCATTTTCATACAAACTTGTGATTTCAATCTACTAAATCATTCAATGTAAATATAAAAATAAGTCAACTACATTCAATTAAATATGTATCAACAAATGAATCAATTAAATCTATCTCGTATTGATACGAACTTGTGATTTCAATCTCTTAGATCATTCGTTCGAGATGTAACTACAAGTTCAACTCATTGGATTAGATATAAGGGATCAAACAAATGCATTGGTCCATTTGTATTTATATAAACTAGAGATTTTGATCATTTAAATCATTCATTATAGACATTATAACAAGTGAAACACATTAGATTAACTAAATGGGATTATATGAATGAGATGAATCACATTCATTTTCATACAAACTTGTGATTTGAATCATTTAAATGATTCATTATATATGTATTATGAGTGAGACACATTAAGTTAAATATAAGTGAGCAATGACTCACTTGAATCTCATTCATTTTCTTTTAAACTTGTGATTTCAATCCACTAAATCATTCAATATTGATGTAACAACAAGTTTACAACAATTAAGTATGTGTGAACAAATGAATCAATTAAATCTCTCTCATATTGATACGAACTTGTGATTTCAATCTCTTATATCGTTCATTATAGATGTAACGATAAGTTCAACTCATTGGATTTACCGTAAGATATCAAATTAATGCATAGATCCCAATTGCATCCATATGAACTTGTGATTTCAACCATTCAAATCATTCATTGTAGATGTAATAACATGTAAAA